>JAOTON010001199.1:862500-1060000 GCA_034440635.1 Lepas anatifera | reverse complement strand
CAGATGAACTGTATATATTAGCCTTAGAACGACTGCTTAGTCCAGTCGGTGCATGTCTCTACACAGAGAAATCCGAAAAAAGCCACCTCAAGAAATATTAGGAATGTGCTCCACATGGAAAGATATTTGGATGATGTAATAATTATGTTGCCAAAGGAAACAAAATTGGAGGAAAAAATGAAGACTCTCAGTGACGTCGATCTAAAAATTTAGTTCACAATTGAAAAGGAAAATAATCAAACTCTTTCCTTTTTAGGACCTGGAGTTCTAAAAAGCCATTACCATGGTAATGACATAAAACAGGACAAAGCAGGATTTACGGTCTCTAGGAAGGTGACTTGCAAAGAAGATTACTACATTACTATGCAGTACACAGTAAAGCAGTGAAAAGTGGAGTAGTTGTAGGGTATTTTCTCAGAGCCCGCATAATTTGCAGTAAGGATTCCGCAATAAGAAATAAACCATATTTTTCAATTATTTCTAGCCCTTCAATATCTCAGAGTATTACTGATTGAGCTGCAGGAGAAAACAAGAAAATCAAAAAGGAGGAAGAAGAAAAGAATAAAGGAAAGAAGAACAAAAATGCACAAACAACACAACACAGGAGAAAATAAAGCGATTAGAAGACACACCACGATTCCGAACCAGATAAACACAGAAACGATCTCCTGAACTTTCAGGGAAAACGGGGTTTGAGTATGTGTTAGTTCGGGAAGAAAAATCAGAGACTTGATCAATACGAAAAAAACGAAGTAAATGAATGCGGCGTCATAAATGAAATTCCCTGTTATGGGCCGTGTCAAAAAGCGCACATTACAGAAACTGTCCGAGGCCTCCCAAAGAGATTGAGTGAACATAAAAGCGACGTTAAAAACCATTCAGATACAAGTAGCATTATACAAATGTAGGTTTATGCAATTACTTACTAAAATGGAAAAGGGCTAGAATTTTACAAAGTGATATCACAAAATCCATTTAAAGAGCACTTGGGGTGGCATTCTAACAAAGAGCGAGAGTTTCAGCAAAATAATGTGTGACTTTTTGCATAATCAATACCTATTCAACTGACGGAGGAACTCTGTAGCCGAAACGTCTTGGCATATTGCTAAAAAATATAATATCAAATACGTTCTTTTGGCCGTATCCTGTCATTCAATACGAGTAAAAACACTGAAGCATACAGGGCAACGTATCTGGGCTCACTAAGCTAAACAATCTCTGGCTAAAAGCTAAAAAAGTTACTTTTTGAAACAAAAACCAAATATCAGATACAGTCCCCGCATGGCGAAATCCGTTAAGACTAGGATTAAGCGCCAAAAGCTTAGCTGAAATGGCATATTCACATACCAAACTCCTTTCGGCTGCCGATTAACAACGACATTGAAGCATACCGCAAGTTAGGAAACAGGACTTACTCATTTGTAGAAAGTGGAAGAATGCAATGGTACAAAATTGCTTAGAAATATCTAATAAAATGTAAAATGGCCGAAAATGTAATTTTGAAAATATTTACATTCGCAAAGTATTGACTATCTCTACTCCAATGCCAAAATGTCGAGTTTCCAATCGACCCTTCCTTTAACCGTGCAGAAACACCAACGGCTATGGCACGTTTACTTCAAACCCATGTTACAATGATAAACAATAATATACCAGGCATTAATGGATTGTAATCGTGATGACCAAAATGGTTACGCTGCACAAGCAGTTGGTGTATATGAGACCAGTTCTGCCTCCCACGCAAGTTTCGACAAAGTAGTGGCGGCTGCTGGCTCCCGTTGTTACACCAGTTTTGACATTTGCATCTGTGCTTTGCAGGTGTCGAACATGTTCATCATGAGCCTGGCGGCCGCCGATCTTATCGTGGGTCTATTCGTCATGCCTCTGGGATCTTTGTACGCAATTAAAGGTGAGATCGAATAAGCCCCTGTTTCACACACACGCAGTGGAGGTATATTGACTATATAAGAAATCGAGAAAATGGGTTAAAGCCAGTCCGCTTCCAGTCTAAACAGTAGTGTTGAGGCTACTGTTTGTAGGTGTGCTGTTATAATGGATGGAAACACGCCTGAGGGCAAGTTTCTAATAAATCGACCTCGGAGTAGCGGAGTGCGAATTTGGAACCGATCAGAAGACGTTTATATTGTCAGATCAAGCGCCCTTTGACCTGGTTTGTACCGGTCGCAGTTTCATTGTGGGTCAACACGCAGAAGTGCGTTGACGCCGGACTAGGTTCTCTCCCTGGACTCTGATTGGCTTGGAGCGGTTGAGAAAACCGACACCAATAGGCCGGAAGAGCCTCAAGTAGTTTTTATGGATTTTTCCTCGCATAATTTATAATGGAGAAAAGAAAGAACTGCAATAGCCACAAAATGTGAAGCACCGTTTCCTTTAGCTGACGCTACTGGTTCTGAGTATGAGGTAACTTGAGAATGTAACAGCCACGGTCACCGCCACACTTCAAGCTTAGTTCTGTCACAGTTCTGCAAAGCACCAGCTCATCTTTGATGTCAGTGCTTGTTCTCGAGAGCAAAATGAGAAGGCGTTAAGCTGTCGCTTCTGTTTTTTTTTCTGGAGCCTTCTTGCCGGCGTCGTTAGGCGTCAGACTCGAAATCTGATAGGATCTTGCCGCGCGGGTTCGAATCCTGCAGGATGAGAAGGGCTCGTGGCATGGTGGTGTAGTGGTCAGCACGCAGCCGTTTGTATTGAGTTTACATTCTTAACACGCGCATTGTCAGGGGTCTGAGCCATATTCGGCTTGAAAGGAGGCCCTCCCCCTCCCTAAATTCTAAGAAAAACACGCTAGTGTGTGAAAAATGGTTAAGGTCTTACGTAATCTCACCTAAGCTCTAAAGAGAGTGTTCTATACAAATATTTCAGGTCAAATCTAAGGTCACCACAGGAGGCCAAAATATGTCACCATAGTGTTATAATGGGATGTAATGGAAATAAAGGTTTTCCGTCAGATCATCTTGCAACGATAAGCTACAACAAAACTATCTACACCTTTGGAATCCGCGATGAATGATACATAATATGCCTTTACTGTTGAATACCAATCAGGTCAAAAAGCATTTAATTAGGAGTGCATGGATAGGACAAACCCAATGAATGACGTCAAAATAAGCACTGCATCTCCAATCCCGACAAAATCCATCGCTGGGGAGATCATGATTCGTACCTCACCTCAGGTCATCGGTGCCAAATATTCTTATCAAAATGTTGTAGCACCCAACGGGGCCATTATGTGACATGAATTTTAGATCAATAAATTATGTGTTCTTCTTCATGTTCTTCACCCTCGCTCGGGGGAGGTGGATTGTTTGAGCATACCCTCTCGGGTTTTTCTGGCGGCACGAAAAAAGGCAGCGCGAAGCTCCGCCGGTACTTGGCACACCTTATCCTTGATCAATTATTCAGCTTTCCTCATAATTTTAAGGTTCGGCCATCTCAGGTCAGGTCCCCAGGGCAGGTCAAATGACCTCATTTCCAAAAATGTTTAAGGTAGCATAAGTAAAAAGTGAATCCATCGAATTGAAACTTATACCACGTAATGGAACCAATGAGCACGAAAAAATGATTCCGCGATTTTTCATAGCGATGACCTGGGGTCAGGCACGGATCGTGACCTCTCCATTGGAAATGCATGGATAAAACGGAAATTGGCCGAATAAAATTGTTCTATTTCTGTAGAAGCCACTGGGAATAATTTTTTATTCTTCTAATCATGGTATCCTAGGCCCCTTTATAGGTTTATGTTGCGAGTTTGGACCTATGACCTTTGAGAGGTCATCTGGGGCTACTTAAGCAGGTTCTCAGACTTTGGTCAATAGCTTTACTGAAAATGATGGTAAAGTTTTTATTCGTATAACAGTACAATTGGAACGTTATTGCAAATCGATTGATATGCATATTGACTATGCTAGGTTACATAGTGACCTTGACCTGACCTTAGATCAGGTCATTGTTATGTTTTGGCCTAGTATAGACACTAGTATAGTCATACATCACTCAATTTTCTGTAATGAGAGGAAGTGAATGATACCTAAAAAAGTATTCTAACTCAACTCTGTCAGACGCTAGAGTACAAAATCTCTACTCTAACATGCCGCCTTTTTTACCTGCTATGACCCCAATATTGGCCTCCGCCAAAAAGTGACCGATGTAAATTCTTTGTGAATTTTTATGGGCTATCCAAGAGCTTCGTGTTATTTTCTACCATCCCGCGTAGGAGCCGGGTTCGAGGGGGGGGCTTGAACCCCCACCATGCCGAAGGTGGCTCGGAGGGGGTGTTAGATTTTGTTTGAGGTGAGTTTGCTTATCCTGTACTGGTGTCCTGGCCTGAAAATCAGGGAAAGGTACACTTAGTACAACGGTGCTCCATGCTTCAGTTTTCAGGTCATCTACAAAAGTTCCGAGGGGGTGGGTACGTCCCCCTCTTAATGCACGTAGTTATATCAAATGGGTTCAAAGGGAAATCAATGGCACCTTACTTCCAAAACTTCTGTCCCCAATCCCATAATTGAGGTAATATGGTGATCTTCCCAAGATGGCTAATCGAGTGATAAGCTATTTTAAACCGATGGATGAACTTGTCGAGTTGAAGAGCTGACAAATTAAGATCACGATGTATATAAAAAATCGTCATTGTGAAAGGACAAACACAGTGGTTTTAAAACAAAAGCTCTATTTTTCAGTAAGATGTCAGAAGTTATCCAATAGCTACAACATGACAATTTGATAAGGAGAGATTATCTTGAACTTCAGCGAAGTCCAAGCACTCCTGTCATGTCGGCAAGAGCTGAATTTGGCCCGGGGGAAGCTTCAAAATAGATTTGCAAATTTACAATCGACAGGTAACGAGGCTACAAGGCCAGTTCGCATAGTTACCGCCATCGGGGTCAGCCACGATACGGGCGGGACCGCCCCAAGATCAAACCACGGTAGGCAAAAAAGTGTGGCCCCACACTCATAAAACATAACATTTTTTCAGGTCACATTTAAGGTCCGAGAGGTCAAAACATCGTCAAGAACATAAATTCAGTTTTCGGGCATACATCAAAAGTAAAACAAACACACACGAATCCTCAGCCAATATATAATTGACCTCAGGCAATATTGACCACCAGGAGGGACATATATAAAACATATCATGAACCCAAACCCAGGCGAGTCTAACACAAAAAAACTACACCATCTGTCGAGTTATCCGTAAAAACCATTTCCCATATTCATGGGGGTCATGCTCGCCGACCTAGGTCATCGATATAAAAATACCAACAATTTAGGACCGGGGGCCATGGAGTTCAATCAGTCACCCGCCCGACTACATCTAAACTTTTAGGTCGGGTCACTGACCACGGCCCCGAGGACAACCAAAATTTTCACAAAGTTTAAAAATAATGAGAAAAGGTACACGCACGCGCCGCCGTTCCGTCCCGAAAACCCGAGGGGCGGGACCCCCCCCCGCAACGCGTATCATTGTCCTGGTGTTCTAATACCACATCACGAGCTCAGATAATTAGTGGAGGCAGGGCGACAGCTCAACATTTTTAGGGGGTGGCACCCAGTCAGCCAGTTATCGGACTTATTAAAAGGACAGTTTTAGTAACAAACGCCCGGCCACGTGCCGCACGCCTACGTTATCGCACACCTTTAAAAAATACAGGGGGCTACAAACCAACCCTTCCCCTACAGAGAAGAGTATACCGTTCAAATGTTATAGGTATGCATAGTAGTGAAAAGATAGTGCCAGTAGCCCAGTTTACACGCGCTGAATTACTGGCCGGTCACGTGGCCGGTGACATGAGCGGTGCCAGGGTTCACTTTTTGGGGGCGAGCTGTAAGATTGGGTTACGACACAAATAGTTGTCGCTATTTTCTGCACTCATCTGTCAACTTGTAAAAGCACGAAATCGAGTGATGTTTTCATATCTGACTTGTCTTGCTTCTTAACGCGCCCTTGGCTATGACAAAGACGAAGCAAGCGCGTGTCCAGCACTGTGATGAGTCGGTTTAAAAAAACGTTCCATTTGGTGTTCTGACAAGCTGGAATTTGAGTCCAGAAGAAAGCCGCAGCTATTCTTTGTGTGGTGACCCAATCTTACAGTTTGCCGAAAGGAGTCCACCCTGGCACCGTGTATGAAGGCCAGCTGCGGGGCCAGCCAGTAATTACACGCATGTAAGCCGGGCTGGTGTCTACCAGCATCCAGGGCGTCGCCACTGGACGGGGGCGAGGTTTGGGAGGACAGGCCCCTCCCTCGGAAAATGGGGGCTGTCCGCTTCACCACTTCTAGCTTCTCAACCCGTTTCCCACAGCGGTGTTAACGATAAAGCAGGTAAAAAAGTCGGAAAGAGGAGAAATTTCCCTTCTGATTTATTTTTTGTAGCTGTAGCCTTGTCTAGTACGAAAGAAATTAAACTGCTCCACCACACTCTGCAGCCAGGTGGACATACGAAAAATTGGCATACTCTTATATTGCTGGGTCTGATCCCTCACCCAAAATAGGCATCTGACATCCATGCTAGCCGTAAACATGTGTAATTCTTATTAAAATGAAACATTAGACATCTTAAATGATTGAAAAGGTTAGCAAGATTTTCAACCTTTTAGAAAAGGTTTCAATATTTCAGCCTCAGCTTTGCATGAAGAGCCTCGTCTTTATTACTTAAATTATCCTCTCAGCGAACGTCCCTCCTTCTCCACCATGACGGCAAAAGGACATTGGCTGACGGAGCCGTGCAAAAAACGGCATCACTTATCAGCACCCCAGCCGTGTACCCAGCATTATGAGCGCAAAGCTGGCAACAGCCCTTCCAGATATTGAGTCTGGCAAAAAACAATGGACTAAGGCTGACTTCGATGAGGCAGTGGCTGCTAAGAAACCTGCTTGCACAAACGCCAGTGAATGAATGCATAGTTGCTAGGCGGAGAAAAGGCGAAAACGTCTATCATATACATTTTTACGAAAGCTAAACACTAGAGCCCATTTTTTCACGGGCATTACCACGGCTTTTGTAGTAGGGAGGGGTATTACCAGTTGGGCCCAGCAATGAACACCTGAGTCCACTTTCACACTTCTACGTATACGTTAGAGTGTGAGAATGGAGCACCATGCACACATATTTAGCAACGCACTGCTCCCATGCTAATCATGACCGCAGCCATAAAAACATATCTTGATAACAAATTTCCATCAACTAATTTCGGCATTTTTTCATATATCAATAAAAATGGGTTAAACAGATTTCAGAGTGCATAGGCGGAACGGAAATGGTACGTTCAGCAGCGGAAATGGTACGTTTTGGTTTCGCAGGGGCCAAGGTCCACAAGGGGCTAGGGTCCCCTGACATCCACTGACCTCCTCCGGCTCACACATACCTCCAGACTGTTTGGTCAATGACCGCACTCTTCAGCAAAACTGTTCCAGTAAATGGAAAAATATGTTTTCGAACTAGATGTTTAAATTATGTCATTGGGGACTCGTATTCTCCGTTTATTTAGTGTGTTCGTCTTGGAAAGGTGCGTTTGTACAATACGCTGGCCCTACCATCCTTGATTTATTGTGCTATGGCCGGGGGATGCAACTACGCTATGAAATTGAAGAGCTTTAGGCCGACTATCATCGTTTATTGATTTAATTTTTATTCATCATTGCTGAGCAGACTAGACTATAATCATAAGTTCAAGGGTCCTAAACGGAACTAAGCCAAGTTCAATTGCATCTGTTTTTATCTCCATTATCCGGTCAATAAGACCAATGTTTTAAAGTCCCGTTTCCTGCAAAAAAATACAGACAAATTGATCAGTCCATGCAAGCACCAAAGACGTGGAAGACGTATTTAAGGAGGTATATTCCCTCTGTTTCCAAATTTATGTGATATACCACATCAGAAAATGGGATACAAGCAAAACACCAACGATACAAAAACGCAAAAAACAAAAACTGCAAACCAGCAACAGCAAAACAATTTTCTGGAACAGATATATATCTGAGGATGTATGTAAATGGTTACAATATCATGAGTGGTATTCGGCTTTGTTCCAGCCATTAACAACTAACGGAGTCTCGCTTAGAGTCATGTATGAAAATAAAGGTTTACGCGATTTGTTAACTTGTCAACTTTTTCTGCCGCTTTACTCTTTTTTCTATCCTGCCCTTTCTCTCAAAGATCTGGAATCAGCCTTTCGGCGCTGTTTCTGTAGATTGTGAGCGTGTGCGTGTGACTGTGTACGTTGTTTGCTCCTTCGTGGGTTTGTGTTTGCTAATACCACTAATATTCCAACATAATCACCCCTGTGAACCTATTGATGGTGATCAGCTGCCTAAACTCTGTGTGGGGCCATGGGGTGCCAACTGATTAGCGTGAAGGAGCACAAGACTGATTTTTAAACAAATAACGGCAGTGGCACGACAAAATAATGTAACCTAAAATTGATCGAACTACGTCAATTGGACTAAGAGCCTATTCACACTTTGCAGAATCTGCTGCCAGAATCTGTCGACCGAAATTACAAAAGCAAGTGAGGAGACTGACGACAAAAAAACATTTCCAGATTCTGTCGGCAGATTCTGTCAAGTGTGAACAGACCCTAGCACAACCTGGGCGTGTATAGGTATGATAGCTACTTGATTAAATGAGTAGTGGGTTTAGGAATAATATGACATAATATTCGATGACTTGAATCATCTGAGACCATGGCTTCCGTTCTTGCAGGGAATCACCTGATACGTGCCTCCCGTTGTTGCAGGGAAGTGGCTGATAGTGCCTCCCGTTGTTGCAGGAAGTGGCTGATACGTGCCTCCCGTTGTTGCAGGAAGTGGCTGATACGTCCTCCCGTTGTTGCAGGAAGTGGCTGATACGTGCCTCCCGTTGTTGCAGGAAGTGGCGAACGTGCCTCCCGTTGTTGCAGGAATCGCCTGAGATCGTGGCTCCCGTTGTTGCAGGGTAGTGGCTGAGACGTGCTTCCCGTTGTTGCAGGAAGTGGCGAAACGCCTAGACTGTGGCCCCCGTTGTTGCAGGAATCGCCTGATACTGTGATTCCCGTTGTTGCACGGAATCGCCTGAGACCGTGGCTCCCGTTGCTGCACGGAATCGCCTGACACCATGGCCTCGTTATTGCAGGCAATCGCCCGAGACCGTGGCCCCGTTATGCGGGGATTCTCCTGAGACCGTGGCTCCCGTTGTTGCAGGGAATCACCTGAGGCCGTGGCTACCGTTGTTGCAGGTAATCGCCTGAGACCGTGGCTCCCGTTGTTGCGGGGATTTTCCTGAGACCGTGACTCCCGTTGTTGCAGGGAATCACCTGAGGCCGTGGCTCCCGTTGTTGCACGGAATCGCCTGAGACCGTGTATCCCGTTGTTGCACGGAATCGCCTGAGACCGTGGCTCCCGTTGTCGCGGGGATTTTCCTGAGACCGTGACTCCCGTGGTTGCAGGGAAGTGGCTGCTGGGACTCACCACTTGCCGGCTGTGGCTCATTGTCGACTACATCGCGTCGACGGCGTCAATTCTGAACCTGTGCATCCTCAGTCTGGACCGGTACTGGAGTATCACCACACCTCTCAAGTACCTGCGGAAGCGCACCAATCGGCGGGCCATGGCCATGATCAGCAGCGCCTGGCTGATATCCAGCAGCTGGATATGGCCGGTTGTCTTCTGGGACTGGCTAGTCACGCCCGGCGGCTGGGACGACACCTCTGTCTGCGAGACCAGCTTTGCTAAGAACTGGGTGTTTAAACTAGTGGCGGCCGTGTTTAACTTCTACATCCCGTGGGTGTCGATGATGTATCTGTACGTGCGCATGTTCAGCGCGATCAGGCAGCGCTCCAAGCTAGAGGTGGGACGCTTTAACGTGGCACACCGGCCGGGCGCAGGCGGTCTGCGACTCCACCAGTCGTGCAAACGGTCCGTGAGCCTGCCGCAGCCACACTCCGTGCGTCCCCCGGCGGTGGACCGCGGCAGCTACGGCAACCTGATCCTGCTGCAGCTGGCCACCAGCGGCCGCGGCCCGCAGCTGGTCGGCAGGTACGACGGCGTGCACGTGCAGATCGAGCTGGCGGACGAGGACGTGTGCCCGCGGAGCACGCCGAACGGCGGCGGCGACGATTTTCAGGAGACGGGGTTGGTGTTGCAGAACGAGGGGGCGCGGTCGGCGCGAGGCGGACCGACGAACGTGATCGAACATCGACAGACCAACGGTCACGCTCTGAAGCCAGCGCCGCTTCTCGGCAGCGGCAACATAATTTTGCAGCGGGAGAAAAAGGCAGCCGTGCAGCTGGGCGTCATCATGGGCGCCTTCATCTGCTGCTGGCTGCCCTACAGCATCCTCTTTGTAGCAGTCGCCTGGTGTGACAGCTGTGTCGATGAGAACGTCTACTTAGCCAGCATCTGGCTGGGGTATCTGAACTCGGCGTTGAACCCCGTTCTCTACCCGCTGTGTAACGCCACATTCAAGCGGGCGTTCCGGCGGATGTTGGGTCTACGGCGAGAAGAGTCGCCTCGGCTTCCTCTGACCTCTTCGCCGACGCCGCGACATCGACTGCGTCATAAGGAGCTGGACTGACAGCAAAGCGGCGTCTCAGCGTGAGACGCAGGACATGTCCGAGTCTCTCAGAGATTATATCTGGACAGTGCAGCTACAGATCTCGAGAAGAATTAGATGTGATCACTTCCCAGAGCTCTATTGATGCGGTAGTGTGACGATAGCATATGAGCTACAGTACAATGTTGGTTGGTGTTCTCGAGAAATGTTTATGGGTATTGGATAGTTTTGAATAGAAAAAAATGTTTTTGCCTCTCCCCATTTGCTCTGGCATCACTTAATAGCCTAAAAATCAATCTGAAGCACTCAGGATAGAGCGTCACAAAAACCGAAAGTAATATATAATTAGTTATTCATGGCTGGTATTCAAGACAAATTATCAGCGCCGTGAGCATAATAATTTCTCAAACTCGTCTTCAAAGCGCTGAAATTCTGGCCAGAAAAATGGGAAAGACTGGTGGAATGAAAACGCCCAAACTTCGTGAAATGAGGACACCGAAAGTCCGATAATAAGCAGATGAGGAGATGTTTGCGTGCGTACAATGTAGCTCCGCATGGATACGCACATTTGCGATACCGTTGTTCATCTTGCGCGAGCGACAATTTATGTATAAGCAACAAGCACAGGACCGAAATCCATGTAGCATGTTAGGGGGCATGTCTGAGGGAGGACCCGTTTCATGTTCCATGCCCAGCTATACCTCAATGTGTTCATATTTTCAGATCAGAGTGCTGAAGGAGTGAGCAATGGTGTTTCACAAATCTTCGATTGGTGCATAACTATACAGTACATTCTCAAACATAAATGCTCACAGCGTGGGTGCGTCGGGCTTCAAAGCTCAGTCACCGTTCATCTGCATATCTGAGACAATATTCATATGTATTTGATTCATGCGCAAGTTTAACTTCGCATTAATATGTATTGTAGCTGAAGGGACGTGTGGCGGAAGGAAAGGGAGCATTCAGTGTTTCAGGCTTGATAATCTTTGGCCTAAAACATAGAAAATGTTGGATAAATACAACTCTAACTTGTGCCACCATCATATTTCTTACTTATCTATTACTACGTGTCTGAAGGGGAGATTACACCCTGGTGCCGGATTGGTGTGAGTTTTTGCTCCCAGAGAATCAGAGACGCATTCGTTTTAACTGCTGTTTTAATTAGACCTGGCTGGTGGTATAAGACGACTCTGTGATTGTTTCAGTTATCTCGTCTCTTGCGCTTCGGATGCTTAGAGAAGTGACCAATGGTCATTATGGAATGTTTAATGGAATGAAGAGTTGCCTGGGGCAAACTATCCTGCTCTTATCAGCCGTATCATCTAACGTACGATTTATTGGCCTGCTGTGTTACAATAGGGCTGCCCGTTTTACTTGCACCCACAGGTTTCAAAGTAGTCCACCAGATTCCCATTATTTGGCCTATTTTGTTTTCTTCGAGACTCAAAAACTGACCATGCGCAGCGAGGTTGAAGATATCCCCCATATCGCACGAATTTCCCATTCTATACCATGAAACATAAGCTATCAAATATGTCTAGCAAAAAGACTACTGGTTATATTCACACACCTCATTTATCGCGCTTCATTGAGTACGAATGCGACAAGAAGCTTACGTGTCACACAGTACCAAGTCACAGTCATTCACAAGAAGCATTGATGATTCTCCCTTCACAATACCTCCCAGCCGCCGACGCCAGCGGCACCGTCGGTCTAGATGCTCTGTTTAGACCTCAATTGTTTAATACGGTGCAAACCTTTAAACTTCAACTACCAGTAGTTTTGTTTGTCAGTGTCTTCTTGGTGAAGTTGGCATATACCTTCCAGAACATGTGCGTACCCCGCAGCAGTTGTATTCTTCTGAGCCTTTCCAGGGAAGAATCTTGATGCACTTTGTGATGGTGCCGCCGCACCTCTCGGTCAGGTCGTTGGTCACTTTGACATTCCGCACAAACTCCTCAGTTTCCTGGTACAGGTGGTCCTCACCCCACAGTTTGGAATCCATCGCCAGTTACTTCTGGTCGACTTGTAGCAACCTCACCCACAACCCCCTTTGCAGTACTCCTTCGAGAAGCTCACCTCCAAGACCGAACTGGCCGACCTGTACTACTCCAACTCATTCATGCTCTTCCCCATCTTCAAAATCGATCAATACGTGGCTGGTGATGGATTCCAAACTGTGGGGGCGAGGACCAGCAGTACAAGTGAACGGAGGAGTTTGTGCGGAATGTCAGAGTGGCCAACGACATGACTGAGAAGTGCTGCGGCACCATCACAAAGTGCATCAAGATTCTTACTATGGAAGACCAGCTCATAAAAAACTTTCAGGGTGTGGAAAAGTTCCAGAAGGTTCATCCCATGTTCAACAAAAATACACTGAACAACAAAAAATACAGGTAGTTGAAGTTCAAGGTATGCACCGTATTAAACACTTGAGATCTAAACTCAAAATCTAGGCCGGCGGTGCCGGTGGCGTCGGCGGCTTAGAGGTGCTGTGAAAGGAGAATCATCAAAGTTTTTTTGCGATTGACTGTGACATGGTACTGTGTTACACGTGAAAGTTTATTCGCACTCTATGAATCGCAGTAAATGGGTGTTTCTATAAAATTAATAGTCTTTTTGCGAAACATATTTGATAGTTTGTAGGTTTCATGGCCTAGTTTGGAGTATTGCATGATAGTCATGCAGCGGGTCTAAACAATAGGATGTAACCCTTAAAAGTGACATTTTAGAAATGATATCAAATGGATATAATATGTTTAAGAATTCTTTGGAACACGGTAAACCTTGCTTACTTCCATTTACCGTG
The DNA here is from genome assembly GCA_034440635.1 of Lepas anatifera. Lineage (NCBI taxonomy): Eukaryota > Metazoa > Arthropoda > Thecostraca > Lepadidae > Lepas > Lepas anatifera. The sequence continues at coordinate 1,046,646 of JAOTON010001199.1, read as the reverse complement.
CCACGTCGATTTCACGGCTGCTGAAACATGCAAATTCTTCCATGTCATTACATACCGCAATCTCACTAAAAAAATCACCGGCATGATTCCAAACAAGAATCGCAAATACTAACAGCTAGCCATCGTTGCATTGTTACCGTTCAGATTTCTGTGGCCTTCTGGTCACAGAAATACGGCTCTAGCTGGTCCCAACAGCATAGTGAGACCATTTTAATAACGGTGTGTTTTGAAAATAAAATCCCACTCAGAGCACCTTTTCTTAAACCAGCAAAAAAATTACTATCAAGATCAGCTGGAAAATTGTAGCGAATAATTGAGTGAGTGTTCTCTATAGTCTTAATAATGGAATTATCAGGCTGGCATCCGGCGACCGAAAACAAGTTATGATGGTTTTAGTCCTACTGATAACTAGTGGAGGACTTAAATCGTGAATTTGTTTTGGGTCGTCGCATGCCAGCCTGATGCTGTCGCCATTTAGATACTATAGAGGATAAAAACTTACGATTTTGCATATGTGTGTACGTAATAGCACGTAACATGGCGTTAGCTGCAGTTGTCGATATGCTCCAAATCAAACACGTTTCCGTATAAATCGCAAGTTTTACTCAGCATATTGCTTTTGGTCAGATTTTCCGGCTTTGTAGTCATTTGAATCAATTGTACTGAGCATCAGAGCCATCAAATACCCTCAATAGTCTCTGTGGTGGAACTGAAAATGAGCGTCAACAAAGAAAAATTGTGGTGTTTTCATGCGTGACCACAGCGTCATTTGACGCTGAAATCAAAACGGGAAACCTGAATTCAAAACACAAGTATGTTTTGTGTTTGTTTGTACCATTCTAGTTAGTTACAAATTGATATTCTATCATTATAAGCCCTTGATTAAAAAAGACGAGAACCCATAAGCGGATCCAGGATCGCCGATCGCGGGTGGGGGGGGCACCTTGCTGAGGTGGAGGCTGCCATCCAGACGAAAGGGGTACCACTTTTGGCCGGAAAATATTATCAGATGATCGCGAAATCCTATCGCGGGGCGCCGATTTTTGTATGGGGGGTCTGGAAGCGACATATTTCAAGGGGGCGCCATCGACCCTTTACTGGAGCGCCGAGACCATTTTAGGGGACGCCGAGGGTCGGTCGGGGAGGGCAGTTCTGCCCCTCTTTTCCTGCGCCTGGATGGATAGCACCTGCCCCTGGATCCGCCTATGACATTATCAACGTGTAGTGATATTTGTATGACATCACTATATTATAATTTGTCGAAATCTGGAATCTGAATATGATATTATTTTGTATTTTTATTCAAACCATTTGGCCATCAGCTTTCAATTGAAGTAAAAATCATCATTCTATCGAAATAACAGGTCGAAACTTGCCAACTCGGCTACCGGAGTTTGGACACATTTACGAAAATTGAGGTGCATAATTGTGACAAAATAGCGATCCTGACTGTATGGCTCAAGATCAAACCCCATATTTTCGAAATAGAGAATGAAGCGTGTAGGAAATATTTTAACTTAGCAGTTCTGTTCTTCAATTGCACAGCGTACCATTAGTAATACAATATTGGTACTGTGTTCAGTTTCTACTAAAACGAGGGACCCCGCTGCAGAAAACCCGCAAACCGCTGTCACAGTTGCCAGACTTTAACATGCAGCCCAATGGGGCTGGTTGTTAGTAGTTTGCAGAAAGTTGTCGCCTAGATACCGGAAATGTGACAGTCAATTTTTCGAGAAATACACGATTGTGGGCATATTTAAGGCATTAACGATAACGCAGATACTTTATTAAGTACTTCCTGTCCATTTTTCAGGTTAAATCATATTTACAGTTTGAGTGTCTTCAATTTATTGGCCCCTATTTCTTCGAATTTAGTATTAAGTACGCCTAAAAGCTACTTATAAAAGTACTAAGTGAGTGAGAAAAATAAACATAGCTGGGCAGCAATTCTACTTAAACTGCGCAACAGCGACAAGACAAGCTAGAAATGTTTATGTGATGTAGAGCCTGCCAAAAATTTAAACAGGCGGGAAGCCACTTATTTTGAGGGCATATTCATTAGGTATATTTAAGATAAGTGCAGGCTAAAACTAGCTAGAACAAATATTGCTGCCCATGGCTAATCTAAGATGAATGTAGGCTATTGTAAGACTGATGCACTTTCCCATATCAAGCTTGGTTTTTCATTCCTTAGCCTGCTTGTGCCTTAGTTTATTTGTGCCCTAGATTGGTTAGATAGATTTGGAGCTGGAGGAAGTTGGGAGAGTTGGCGCCAGCAACAGGCTGGCAACAACAGTGATTCAGGTGAGTTTTCATGATCAAATTATCATATCAATATTGTACAGATAGCAAATGTGTGCTAATGCAGTCCTCCACAAAGTGTTAACACCCACACTGGAGAGGGCCCTGGAACTAACGTGCACTGGAGGGGCCGAGAGACCCCCTTCTTATCTCAGAAAATCACAGCAAATCTCAGAAACAAATAGACTTCGAAAAACGCTGGTTTAGGGGTGTGTTGCTTACTACCAGTGGTGGTAAGCAACGCACAGGACCTGAACTGCATGGAGTTAAAGCAGGATTTTGACTACACTGGATCTTTCTTTGGTATGTGAATTCCAATACCTCTGTACCTATTAGGCAATAGACATAATTTTACATCTATGCAGGCTAGTTGCCTCAGAGTTTTTACTGCAAAAGGAATGACCAGGCAGGTAATGATCGTGAGTGGGATGCAGATTTTAAGCATTTGATGTGTTTATAAAAATGCTACCTAAGGTCCACTTTACCAACACATTTTAAGTAGATTCAAATACTATGTTGACATTGACATTTTCCCTTTTGTTGATATGTGAGATAGAAGTTTAGTGGGGGGAAGCTGCGGTTAGGGTTCCCAATTGTGTGTACATGTATGCTCCCATTAATAGGTATGTTCCCAATAATGACTATTTTCATTATAATTGCTACATGTAATAATGTGGAAAAGTACCATAATTAGAAACACTCCTTTCAAAAATGGAAACTTCTTCAAAAAGGAAATGCATGTCATTGGGGAAACTGCAGTCAGAGTTGCCAATAATAGTTATGACCCCAATACTGTAAAAAATGACCCATAATGGAAATTTTCCTTCCAAAAACAAAAACATGATCTATAAATGAAAACTTACTACTTTCATGCTGCAATGGTTTGGTGCTAGAACCTTGTCTGCTGCAAAAAGTAAGGGACAGGTAGAGGACATTCAGCATATTGGAAATAGTATTCAAGTATACAATTATTATTTCCAGCTCTGTGTGACAGAGGAGGCATACGTCGCATTGAGTTTGTGACAGCCAGCATACTTTCTGCACCTCTGCGAAATAAGTTCTTAATTAAAAGTGGTTATCACCAGTATACAATTATGATGTTTTACTGACATCACTAAATGGTCATTGGTCGAAAGCCCAATATCGAAAACCATTAATGCGCGTGCTTGTTTGAACTATCCAATAGAAAGCCTTCATTTGAAGAAAAAATGATCGTTCCATCGTAAATAGTTTTTGAGCTAGAGGCTCCAACCCGCTTTCTTCTGGTCTCCTGCATTACTGTGTATTGGTACGATATAGGGGCTATGTTCACCCCCGCTGCGCATGGTCAGTTTTTTAGTCTCGAGGAAACCAAAACCAGTTCTGAGTAGCATTTTGACCAAATAATGGGAATCTGGTGGACTATTTTGCAAACCTGGGTGGTGTCAGTGAAATGGGCAGCCCTAGTGTTACAATTATATTTGACAAGTGCTTTCTTTCGTCTTGATGTTCGGGACTTTTCCCCCAATGAAGTATGTGGAAAATTCTGAATTTGTTCTGTTCTGTTTCCAGAATTGATCATCTCTCAAGAGGATATCACTCCGATGAATGAAAATCTAAAGTTAGCTGTTTAACACCTTACAAAAGTAATGTCTTAGCTACTGCACATGGCTAGTCATGTCGCTGCCATTTCGCTACGTGACGTCCACTTGGCTATAGGTACCTTTCATGGGCCAACAGTATGTAAAGTAATCTTAAGTAAAACAACCAAATCGAACACAAACTATCAGAAGCGCTTGATATGTTTCAAACTGGCTTCGGTCAAAGGCCTGACACTTGACGCAAGGGCAACAGACTGAGCGGGCTGAAATCACGTTTGTGTGATTTCAGTGATAAATACTGGTCTCATGATTCGTGATAAACGCTGGTCTCTGGTTCGGAGTTCTACCCAAATCAGACGTAAAAAATATTAGCAGCAATAAAAATAAGCATGTATCATCAAGTTCGAGGTAGAAACCATGACACCTAGGTACTTCTGAATTTTTGGTAGATTATCCTACCATTCCTACCACTAGACTGGGTATGTTCCTATACGGTGGATTTTCTTCTCTTCCCCCACGGTTCACGCCTGGACGGTCCAAGATGGAGTCCTCAATGTCGTGCAGGTGCTGTTTGTTTCAAGATAATTCAACCATGCAGGGTGACTGAAGTGATGTGACAAAGGCCCAAACGAATGAACGTGTGCGCACACATGGGCTGATCCAGGATTTCCGAACGGAGGGGCACATGGTCGGGGGTGTCATCCGGACCAGGGGGAGGCACTTTTGGGCGACAAAACATATCAGGTGGGTGCTATATCTTATGGCGGGATCGCTGATTCTTGCATCCTGGGGGAAACGACATTTTACTATCGGGAGCCCAGGGTTGATATAAGGGGGAACTGCCCCCCTTGAACCCTGGATCCGCCAATGTGCGGACATTACCAGAAGAACACCTGCGTGTCTATTACCGACAGCATAAAGACACTCCCTGAATTAGACCGGCCTGTCCAATAGTGGTAATGTGTTTGTACCGGCCGACGGCCACTGACAAAGTCGACCGCAACTACCTCGGACACGCCCTAATTCCCGAGTGGGCTTCTAACGGGTGGACAACAAAACACACGTCAATATAGGGAATCCTTTTCAGGCGAACCTTTTCACATGCAGAAATGCTGCCAGAAAGAAGCAATAAGGCTTTTAGTGAGTGCTGAGCAATCGGGCATTGCACTTAAAGCCCTATCAAGCCCTTTATTCCGTAGTTAGCTTCACGTTTTCAGCAGACGTTATCACACTACCACTTCCTTTCAGCAATGGTAATGCCTTTTATTGATTACGCTATAAACGGGGTCCGATAGTTGACATAACTTTGTGATTGATATGGAAACTTGGAAGTCTTGTCACTGGTAAACTCGATACGGATTTATACTTTGTAGGTCCTCTTCGTGCTTTTGTATTGACTTCTTTCATCAGGAAATACGATATTCAAATAATTGCCAGGGTAAGCTGAAAAAGGATAATTTTATTTTTCCTGTAGACAAAATATTTTCCAGACCATGAGCTATATCCGGATTTCATTCCAAATTCAAGTAATGCGTGAAACATTTTTTTAGTGTGCTCTCAGCCTGACCAACAGATGATTGTACCCAGTCCTCTCTGCTGTGCAGGCTCTTTCAGACAGTCATAAGTGCCCCGATACGGCCATGGAGAGTCCATTACAAAACAAACCAACAAAAATACTAGACAGAACTTCAAGCGGGTGAGCTCTTGCTTGAAACTTCACGGACCTTCAGTGCTTGTGGGTTCTCAACAGCAATAGAAGTAACTACCACCACCGGCAGTATCATTTTTATCCTGTATCGAAATTTAAACGAAGGCCAACGCACATTCCCAAAGTTATTTTCCAGACCATATTTTGTACCGCTCTAAAATAAAAAACAGGGAGTTTGTAAACCTTAACTTTTTTCAAGAAGACGATCGCGATTGAGGCTATTTGACGCGACCTGCCACCCGAGCCGGCACCGCCTGTGAGCGACGTGTCTGGAAAATGTCTACACAGATACTCATCGCAAGTTAATTCAGAGGGAGACTGAATTCCGAAGGCGCAGAACCGTAGCCCAACAAGCAATAAAACTGTACTGACGCATGCATGTGTATATTTCGAGCGCGCATATGAAAAAAACACGTAAAGCCAAAGTGATACTGGAAAACAAATCATTTTTACAACAAGATATAACAGGAGTGAATGGACACGAAAACAGCTTCAAGAAAATGTCACCAGGTAACTACTAACTTGACAGATATGACCAGAATTTCTAACATGATAAATTATCAAATCATAAACGCTCACCACGTAACGTTTAAAGCAGACGCAAAGGCACGTTTATTCGCTAAGCACTCAACCCTGCACATCATTTCAGCGGCACATCCGGTCAGACACCTGACCACAGCTCGGGCTGCAAACCGGCCCGCCATTGGCTCGCGCCAAAGACCCCGCACTCTTATTGGCGTTTTACGGCGGAAGCACTGGACCACGTGACCTTTGTCGCCCCAGGCCCTGAGCGACTGGCAGGTCCCCACACACCAGATAAATATGGAAATCACGAATCTATGAAACACCATTCAACACCACTTGCAATGCCATATGTAACAGTACCATGGAGTATACATTGTCTGGGCATTATATCAGATGATCATATGACAGCTTTCCCCAAGCTTTTTCAATGGGAGAGGCTACTTCGTGACCAGACTTCAGGTCACCAAATTTAAAAATTCCAGATACAAATTTTGTAGATCCTGAATAGGCATTAAGTGTAGAAAATTTCAAATCAATCGGCCTAGAAATGTAGCAAGCTCAAAAGTTGAAGTGAGGTGACCTTGCTTGACCTCGCCTGTTGACCTGACCTAGCGTGGCCCGGGGTAAAAAATTCAGGAATGGTGGGAAAATGATGGGGTGAGAGGTAAACCCCTCAAACACGGTGCTGCGCCTCGACGTTGTTCTGCTATTCTGAAAAAAACCTTACGGGAGCATCGATTATATCGACGTTATAAAATCGCATTTAAAAATATAAGAATATTGCTGTACAAAAATAGGACTCTTTCTTTAAGGAGCACATAATCAGAGTTCCCACAGGTTTAACAAGGGTGGTAGTTCTATGCACATCCTTCGGCGAATGTCACGGCTCTACTAGTACCACACGCATCGGAATAAGGGAAGTAAGGGGCCTGCCCCTTTTGCATCCTAAGATTTTACGAATTCAGCCAAACTGGGGGAAGTGGAAAATTTTGTAACCGGTCAGTGTGGGAGGTAACGATATCTCCAAAGCCAACGAGCTTTTGATTCTAGAGGGAACAGTTTTTTTGTCAGCAGCAAGATTGAGATAGACTAACCCTCTCACTTTCCTCGTATCGAAGCTTGCGCTAGTTATAGCAAGTATGTCATGGGACATTAGAGGCATGCATACTACAAATATATTTTCCTATATCAAATTATCTTCTCGATTTTTTTCTAGAGAATCTGTTGAAAAATAAATTGCCTTTCAGATCTCAGTTGGCACATTTGGCCCCATACTACGTCAACTGCAAGTTGAAATCCAGGCCCCTGTCCACTGCGCGTAATAAGCAGAGAGAACATTGCTCACACTTCTTCTAAATGTTTCAAAGCAATTCCGATCCCATGCAGCGTAAGATATTGATCTGTAATACTGAGGATATTGTTGTCCACGTCGCTGAGCTTTAACTGCCGTATTCCGGCACTGCGTGGGTTGGTTCACTCCCATTTGCAACTTGCCCTGCATTGAGAACCTTAATTTTGGTCGTATTGCCTCATGATCATTGCTGCAGCGTGGCCCAGCGCAGCAATTGAAACGACTCAAACTGTCAACTCTCTCCAACAGAAAGTGGCAGGCTCGATTTACGTTAACACGTGCAGTGGAGGGGTCCCAAAATGCTCCCCACCCCCCACCTGTTTTTCCGAGGTGGCCGGAGACCCGTTCGCAGTCGGAAAACTGAATTTGACTATATTTGAGAGAATTTATAAGCGCATTCATTGGTGAATGGATATTAAGAATTGGTTCATAATTTTCTTTACTTATAGGCTTTCAAAGTCAGATTTATATTTCGAGACGGTCTCAATCGTGTGGTCGCACCAGTTCGCCTGCACTGCTGCCCCGGTAGATCAGTTGGTAGAGCGTTGGGCTCCGGCCCGCTGCTCAGAAGCATGCAGTGGCAGTGCATGTCCAGGCTTGGGATCGGTTCCCCTGAGACGCTCCGGCGCTCAATAGTTTCCCCGACGTACAGGTCGGCTGGCAACTGACTGGTGAGAGGTTACCTGAGCGGGGCGGCCGTCCCTGTACTTGTGGGACGTTAAACTTGGCTTCAAATAAACCCTTCATTGTGGTAGTTGCTCGTTCGGGTGGTGGTGTCGGGGTCTCCGTGACAAGTCCCTTGATGACTTTAGTGAGACTCGACTGCAGCAGTCGAACTGAGAACAACTGAACAAAATTAAAAAAGTGGTGATGTAAAACCGCATATAATCGAGATTATAGACCAACGTCACCCCACATTAAAGTCAAGGTCAAAGGTCACAGTTCAAGGCCTTTGGCCCCAGTGCTCCGGTCAGAAGACATTATTCAGTGACGTATGCTGTACTATGCCTTCATAGTTAAGGCTACTAAATCCTAGTTCAATGAAACTTGGCTATTATGTAGATCACCATCGCCCCGACACACCCCAAAACAGGCATTTTCTAACCCTCTCTGTATTTTTAGATCTCAGGCGGGAACTTAAGGACCCCATCCTCCACTGGATGTTGACGCCACACTCCCTCCCACTGCGCGTGTAGAGTAGGTCAAAGCAGGTATGATAAAAACCTTTCATGATTTCGAACAATATTCACGTCAAAATGGAGCAGAGGGGGAGTGGCAGAAAACTTACCCTGGTCCACTTATCATCAAAAAATTACTAAGTCAGCCAAATTGGGGAAGAAGACAAAGTTAAGCTGATAAGATGTTTAACCTTCGCAATACGAGGAGTACATTTTGACCCCACGTCATTTTTACGATGGTAGACAATCAGCTCGGCTTAGAGCAATACCGTCCGAGAAATGTGAACCAAGCTCAATTTCACACATTTTGGAAAATTTTTCTCAGGTAATGGAGAAATGGAGCCATTCTCGAAGGCCCGACGATATTTTCGCCGTCCTTCTCGCTGCTCTTGATCTAGGAAGACCAATGTGGCTTGAACTGGGTGTTTACACAGACTCCAAGCTTCAATGCACTTGCTTTGATGACCCTTGACCTCTTGAGAATATGCAACGGGAAAGTGACCCCAGGTGACCTCATCTGACCCAGGTGAGGTCATGTCAATATGCCTGGTCGTGAAATTAGAAAATTCCCGGTATTTGGACCTCTGTGCTTTAACCAGTGCCTGGCACTTACCTTTGTGGTCTTCCTACGCCTGGTTGTCACGAGGTCAACCGATGGGTGGACTATTTTCGTAAAAACGTAATATTTGAGTGTTTTTTGACGAAATCAAACAAGATCACGGTCTAGAGTGGTCCAAATAGCGGGCTACAAAGCTGTTATACGTTCCATAGTTGTTAGCAAAAGGTCACTCAATGTAAAAAAACACGCCAAAGGTCAAAGCAGGTCACTGACCTTAAGTGGACTTCACCAGTATTATTTTACACAAGTGCTGGCTTATGCTTCTAGCAAGACTTTTGGCCACTTTCTGGATGCAGATCGCCTGGTATATTGAGCTCTGGCCTTCCAAGATCAGTCAAGGTCAGTCACCTAGAATTACCAAGTTTGGCATGCAACAGTATATGCTAGGGTTAGTCAAGCACGTTAGAAGCCTTTCTACTGATAATGCAGTTGACCACGTACTAGAAGAGGTCAAAGCTCACTAGGCTATATTGGGTTCCAAAGATTTTTTATCTCTTTGCATTTTTTTCATTTTATAGTAAGTGCAGAAAATTCCAAATGATCAAAATACGACTCTGTAACGTTTGGCTACCAACACATGGTACAAAGCCACGGTGTGGCTGTGTTTCACATGATTTTAGCTTAACCAGCAGATGTGTGTGATCTCTCAAGGTCACCAATTTACCTAGGGTCACAAAATTGTGTTTCATTGGGAAGTTCAGGTCCCGGGCAATTTACCTCATCAATCTACGCCATCTTTCTACCTCTCTTAGTTTCCAAACAGCAATGAGGGATCCATATGGAACCCCGGTAGGGCAAGGGTGTAAAATAACCCCGGTAGGCCGGGTGTTAATGGCCTGCCTCCTCTAATCTTGGATGCAAAATGGAGCTAATACACTAGTATTATATATTTGGCACAGCCATTCATCAGAACATTCATAATACAATAGGTAAAAACACAAATGCTTGGTCATTGTGTAGAAAGACCTCGAATTTGAAAAAAACTGGTAATTCGTCGTCTTGCTGCACAAATTTTTGGACATAGTGTAGCAAGACCTCTAATTCAACAATTTGACAGTTCGAGACCTTGATACACTTATCACCAAGAATTTGTTTTACCTATTGCATTATGAGGATTCTGATGAAGGTCTGTGCCCAAATATATATATATATAAAAAAAAAATATATATATAAGTGTATTAGCTCTATTTTGCATCCAGAATTCGAGGAGGCAGGCCATTCAACACCCTCAACAGCTTATAGTCATACTCTACGGCTCAGCACAGCGAAATCTATCAACATTTGGAATCAGAAAATATTGTAAGCAGCGGGTGCAGAAGGTAAGCATGTGCCCAAATCTGAAGAGCTGCCGGTGCGTTTGGGTGGAGGGAAGTCTCTTGTCAGCGGGAGGCGGAAGATTGACTGCCACATCAATCTTTGTCAGTGGCGACACTAATGCCGAACAGTAAAAGACATTTAAACTGTTGACGAAAGCGTGCCGTTCTCTCCATCCCTTTGCTGTTGCGTCTTTCAAAGACGTACTAAAAACATGTGCTTTGTACAGAAATGGTGATTTCAAGCCAGTACCAGAGATACTTTAGGTCACAGTTTTCAAGCATCTCATATTAAAGACTTTCTTGTATGGTGGTGACTTGAAGCAGTATCCGAGAGCCCCATTGTCTAGTTTGCTTATGCATAAAACATGCTGATTACGCACACGGCGACAGAACAAAGACTCCTCCGGGACCGCCTGTACACCAAAACCATGCGTCGTTTGCCTTATATTATAGCTTTCCTTGAAGCTGTTCAAATTGACCATCCATTACAGAAAATAACATCATTCCTTGTGAATATATAAGCCACTTCTTTGATCTAAGGAGTGTTATTTCTCATACTCTGTGATCTGAAACAACCTTAATGAGGATATCCGTATCGACCTCTATTATAAAAATCATGTCTGCTTTTAGAGGAGCACCAGGGAATATGCCTGACTGGCGATGCGCTTGATGTGAATTGGAAGATCCAATTCTAGTATTACTCTCTCAGTCATAGACGCTTGACCAAGCGTGATTTGCTGACATGAAGCAAACACTTTTCCCTACCGAGCAAAAAGTGATGGCGGCCTACTCATATCAGCACGAATGCTTATTAAATGCTGCATAATTGTATTTTTTGTGCTATTGGTAACATGATTCAAAGTGAAAAAAACAGCAAAACATGCCGAGTTAACCACAAATATTTGGACGCTATTATTCTGTCCCTTAACAAGAATGAATAAAGAGATCATATGCAAATACATATCCAGGTGTGTCAACCATGGAATTAGTGACTGTTTTTTCTCGTACCACCAGTGGTAAAAGAGAACAAAATGCCACAGGAGCCCCGTAGGTACATACCTTCTAAAAAGTCAGACGAAGACTGCGTGTTCAGTGTCCAGGAAGGGTCTGTTTTAGATGCTGCAATCATCCGAATGGAGCAAACAATTTTCGTCACTCACTATTCTCTTTTACTGTCGTAGTTCGGGAAATCAAGGACAACACGCACTCTATTGTGAACTTTTCCTCTGCATAGATATCAGATCTTCCCCCCGCTAACCACTGAAGGCCCATTCTATGGCACAGTCGACGGATTTCTGGCCCCTCCACTCCGGTCACTCTCTGTTCACTCGCAAAATGATGGCACATGGCCAGAACTCACCTAGACCTCTTCTTCTTTCTTTCTTTGTGGTGGTTGAAGCGGACTGAAAAGTAACATCCATTCCAGAAATGTCAAATCTAGCTCAATAGCTCGCTCATTTCCCTGGAGAACATATTGATAATGGAAAAGGTAGAAATAGGTAGGTGGCTTTTTGTAGAAAATTGGAACTTATCGACAGTTATAGATGAAAACCTAAAACTATGGTCCATAGCAACCATGCACGGTGAATACACGCCGTTTGCATGCAGGCGAGTAGGCACCGATTTTAAATACTTTGGGCGCAATTTGTAGACGAGCGTGCCTGGTAGTAGCAAGTGAGTGGTGTGTGTTGGAGCTTTGGGACGCTCCAGCATCTTGGCTATATCGCCCCTATGATAAGTGAGCAGTGTGTGTGTGTGTTTTGGCGCGCTTCAGAATCTTAGGTTTATCGCGCCCAAGATAAATGAGTAGCTCTGCACGGCAAGAGGAATTAGCCTTGTCGTTCCACACTCGATAGATTAGTACGCGCCCCGGTAGTGCGCACGCCTCATAGATACACCGTCTTTGCAAAGAGCTGCAGACACTTCATAAAAAGTTTGTGTGGCAAACACGGTGGTCAATAGTCATCAAACGGCCCGGGCATCGCTGCCGGCGCTCAGGCTAACTGTAATGGATGCATCGACCCGGCTATGTAAAAGATCCTGAAAAGGCAGCCAACCAGTAAAACATTTTGATCAGGCGGCAGCCGGCCGGCAGCGGGCTCTCCGATAAAAAGTCCCGAGAAATGTTTGTCGCGTGAAATTTCTTCAGCGTTTTGACTCCTTTCTGCGTCTCGGGCCAACTATTCAGCTCCAGTGTCGACCCAGGCAGGACCCTGCTCGTATCATTCAAAGTTGCACAGGCGGAGTGCAAAGTTCATCAGTAGCCCCATAACTATTTTACCTTTAATGAGTTTGCATTCCTGGGGTGTGTTTATTTTCGGCTGTCATTTTCAGTGGCATCAGAGCCAGGGAAAGATAGCGAATTCTTGTGCAGGCTGTCAGGCAACAGTTAGACGACAGCCCACCTCCCGGCAGGATATTGGCCGACATCTGGAGGCGGGTATGTTTTGCAGAGGTCGGAAGGGCGGATATGACGGCCCGGGATCGATCACAGACCGACAGTTAATTACACTGCAGTGGGGCGCGGCTGCACCTGACTGGTGAGACAAATGAGGTCCTGACAGGCATCCAAGTCCTCTCATTGGTGGCGTGTAGTCTCAGCATCATCTCAGCTCAAGTGCCTGAAATGCCATGACACTGGGTAGTCACTGGTCGCGGGTCTCCCGCTGTTCCGGAAGCCCACCACCCACTCACCACTGGGCCTGTTTAGACCGACAGACGCCGCGTTTATTTATGGCTTCCGTGTTGCTGCGACCATTAAGAAACCAGTCATTGTGAGCGGAATGTATGGCTCTGTCACCGGTCTGTGCTCCCATATATCATGCCAGCGGTGACACCGAGACTGTGTCGGGCCACTGCACAGGTCGCTGGCTTCCCCTAGACGCGTACCTGGGCGATGTGTGCTACTCAGCATCCCAGAGAAATGTCACAGATTCTTTCATGCTCTCGCTTCAAAGATTTGGCTCACATCGGCGTCAGTCCGTCGTGACTTTTCTGCAAAAGTGTACAGATCTGTCTCTAATACTTATATTCGGAAATAGTATTTGATGTATGTGCCTATCCAGTGATTTACAGCTGGCTATGATTGTACAAATCAGGTTTTCATCCTTTAATCAGCAGCCAGAAACTGCGCTTGCATTGTACTGTAATTGTGTCAGCCGTGCTCAAGCAGCCTCGATCCTATTTTCTCTCTAGAGTGGCCCCTTATAAGTCACACGGCTAGGTTTTAAGCATCGGAAGTGGTCTGTGAACGCAAGAAGTAAAATTTTAAAGGCTTTAAGTTGTCTGAATTGGTTTAATTTTTCCATTTTCGCCCAGCATCCTCGATTGGTTTTGAGAACAACTTGACTCCGGATCGTCCATGCCAAAAAAATGTTTGAATCTATTCTTGAACGTAGCATGGTTTTGAGTATCAGATTAGCACGTCAAACTTTTGCTGATTGGTTCTTCTTTGAATATTGTTGGGAAAGGGACAAAATCAATTACTAGGTCTGGTGTTGGACCTTAACCTATAATGTGAGCCAATTTTCGGGCTGGAATAGTAGGAAGACACCACGGCTGAAGGAGCAAGATTTTAAGGTGGAAATAGTCAAGTTAGGGGCTCTCAATACATTGCGCAGCACATGGTTTGTGATTTAGCCCCCCTCCCCCATGTAACTTCCACACCCATCTGCGCGGCAATAAAGCTTGATAACGCGGTGGCTGGCTCCTCCCTCACACCCTCTTGCATTGCGTAAGTTACAGACGGCACCCAGTGACTGGTGAATGCCTAAACCAGACAATAAAAACGCTTCAAAGGTGAGGTTTGAGCTCCGTGGTGCATAAGTCCCTTACCAACCCCGTCTGCCCGGCGTCGTCCACCCAGATATCACCTTCACAGACCAGTGGTAGTCGGCCTACAGCAGCCCCGGCTCTCAATGCATCCAGGCGACAACTTGACCTATTGTCTATTGCATGTCAGCCAGAAAGCAGATTGGTCACCAGCCCCTGATACTGCAGCCCTCGTGATTATGTCATATTACTATCACCCGGTCTTGCCACCGCCTTGGGCCTACTGATATGATTAACAGTATTTTCAAAACGGAAAATCACCACCAGGCTCGCTACCGATTTCAAGGTGCCGAACGCCCATCCCCCAAGCCGCACGTAGCTGGCTGGTTATTGCCTCGTCTGGAGTCAGCTGATCTGCGAAGTGGAGAGGTGAGTTTACGAGCTGATGGCTTGACAGTGATTGGTCTATCACAGCGCGATGAGCCTGCAAATTTTAGGATCGCCGTGATGCAGTTTTGCATTTCTATTTAGGTGCAGTTTCGTCTGCTTACAGTTTAAGGTCATGGCTTTAAAACCCTTCGAGCCCGAGTTGCATGCATGACTTCTGTCGCATCCTGCGGAAATTGTTATTGACCCGACTGACCGACTGATAAATATTTAACGGAAGTTCCGTGCATTGCACCTTTGCACGCCTCCTAATGAGTTTGGTGATTTATAATTTGTAACGGGAAGGTAAGTTAGATTACTTCAACTGGAATCAACGAGCTTGCTGACGAGTCCCTCGCGACATGCTGCATTTAGAGATGGCCTACGCTACGTTACGAAATTATTTTTCTGTAGCCGTAGCTCTGAAAATTAAGCGTAGCGTAGCTGGGCGAATTCTGCAGCGTTTTACGCCAAAATTTAGCGTATAGTAGGGTACTACGAAAAAAAATTATGTCACATATCTACATACCTTCTCGTGATATCAATCGCGGTACTAAGGATTCTAGGGAACAATTTCTTTAATTTAAGATTTGAAATAGAAGTGATAATATTTGAAAAAGTAACGACCAAGCCATCACTTTGAAATTACAGACTTAAGATATTCCACAAGAAATATCCTAAGTCAATATGCACTTCGATCGACTCGCAGTAGCAATCTCAACGTAATGGTATCAAAAGAAAAGCTTTATAGTCATTTCCTGCAAAATTATTGACCCAAGTCTGAAAATCTGCTTAAGTAGCCCAGATGACCTCTCAGAGGTCACAGGTAAAACATTCCAACAGGAAGCTAGAAAGGAGCCCAGGATACTACGATTTGGGGAATGTGAAGGTATTCCCAGCGTTTTTTTGTATTTTTGTATTTTATTAGGGCCACTCCCAGCAGGCACACTTGCCCAATTACAGGGAGTATTGGCGTGGGTGTTTAAGGATCCTCTCCACTGGGTCAGATCGGACACGGAAGACGGTTTCCCGCCATGGGGATTGAACCCACGTTAATCCATGCTATCCGATCCGTAGACTGGCAACGAAGCCACTAGGCCACCCCAGGCCCAGTTATCTACACAAATAGGTACAGCCCAATTTCTGTTTTCCTTTGTTCCAAGGAGAGGTCATGCTCCGTACCTGACCTGGTCATCGATATGAAAAACCCTGGAATAGATGTTGTGGTACTCGGTAGGCATATTATGTCGTATCAGTTTCAATCCGATAGATTCCCCTTTCTTACTTATGGCACCTTAAATATTTTTGGGGCGAGATCGCTTAACCTGCACTAGTGACCTGATCTGAGATGACCTAACCTTAAAATTTTGGGGAAAGCTGCGGAATCGATCAAGGATAAGATGTGCCAGGTACGGCGGCGCTTCGCATCGTTTTTTCGTACCGCCGGTATAACCCGAGGGGGTGTTCAAACGCCCCCAACGGGGCGAGGATTACAGTATGAATGTGTGAACAAAATTTTCATATCGTAGTACGATATATTTTTACCTTAGCCGTAGCTGAAGTACCGTAATTCCGTATTGGATGAAGTATAACGTAGCGTTATTCCGTAGCGTAGTTTCAGCCAGAATTGAACCGTAACGTAGCGTAATTCGGTAACGTAACGTAGCGTAGGCCATCTCTGGCTGCATGTAAGAAGCAGCATAATTGTAATTTTGGCAGGCGTGTAAAATTGCATACTTTCAGGAATGCCCAAGCACCCCTTAAAGTATAAGAGCAGCCTTAAAAGTCTGAAAGCACCCATGAAGTTTCGTATTTACAGTGGATTCGGCGCCTTCGGACTATACTCGGCCGTAATTCCGAGTATACTAGTATGGCTCACAGTACAAAGCGATGCAGTTATGCACTGAGCACGCAGACCAGTGTCTCAGCAAACATTGCAGTTGTAGGATCACATTTGCGATTTTCCATCCCCCAATCCTCCCCGCCCTTGCTCGCGAAATTTTCCCTGCTATGCCCGGAAAACAACCCATAGGCCCTTTTATAGTTCTACGTCTCCGATTTAGGGTATTATTGTCGAAACTGCGACGGAAGTGATGGCCTGAGTTATCGCGAGGTTTATGCCAATAACTGAAAGCGTCGAATGTGGTGTGGGCTGTAATTTAGTGGACTATTATGGTGCTCAACTGGTTGATTTGACTGAAACTATGGCGCCGATTCCTCCTTTTACGGTTTTATGCTATTTCGTTTAACGGCTGCTTAACGATTATCTAAAGGTTTTAGCCAGATAGCAATCGTTAAGTCCACATCATTCCTTCCTGATGCTGTATTCAGCCGAGACAGATAACCAACGGCTGAGGCGAATAGATACGCTAGATAGAGAGAGAACGATGTCGATAATTACACTCGGCGTTATCCAGCACGCTGCTATTTACACGCACACAGCCCTGCGTTCGATGCGGAATATTTACTAAACGTGACCCGGCGTTCTACGAAAGAGCCTCGAACAGCTTCCGGGCTCAACGGTAACAATGTGTAGTGCGTTGGGCTGCAGAACTGCCCCGGACCCGCCCCTCCGCGTCGCCGCTTGCGTACTTGGAACCAGTACGGCTAAACCGATCCCGCAATCGCTGCTGAACCGGTGCAATGGACACGACACAATCAAGCAGAGTCCGTCGGGTGCGACGTGAGGGGGAGGAGAACGGGGTCCCGAGCTAGCTCTCCCGTCTGGAACATTTGCTTTATGCGACAGTACGGTTACACCGATTCACAAATATGCCGAAGGAGAGGCACTATGATGTAAGGGCTCCGAAAGTAATAACTCACCCTGGCTGCTCACAAGATACCTTTACTTTACAGGTTGCTCAGGCCTCACCGCACCTACCAGACGATTTACAGCGAATGCGAGTCGCCGCATCAACCCGACCTGGCGTGACCAGCGCTGGGTCACGTGACGGGAGCGCCCCCAGGCGCCGACCGGAGCGGCCCGGGCCAATCGGCGGCCGGCACATCCTCAGCTCCCCGGCGCCGACTCTAAATTGGGCGCTTACGTGAAAGGCTGCGAACGTGGATACATACAAATGTTGATGATGATAAAGCTACGTTAACAATAGAGCCTAAGTCTCGCAAGAATTGCTCACGGCAATGGCAGAAGAGACCGTGCCAAGGAGATGAGTTAAAAAATCTGACTTGCTGAGGTGCGTTGGCCAAAGACAGCCGCAGGGACGCCGTCGTCGAGGACTCCGTCCAATGCAGGGACGCCGTCCAGCGCAGGCACACCGTCCAGTGCAGGGACGCCGTCCAGTGCAGGCATTGACGGATCCAAGAGAAGCTTTTGGAAGGGGCCAAACCAACTTTGAGGGGGAGCTAAATCGATAAAAAAATCGCAAGAACATAGTATCTTAAAGAAAACAAACAAAATTGGGTTATATTGGGGAGGGGAAAATATACTATGCTAGGCTTTGGTGGTGGCCACGGCCCCTTCATCCCCCCCCTTGATCCGCGCACCCCCTTACGACTCCGGCGGCAAGGCACCGAGCTCCGTGGCCAAAGCCGCCTCACCAAGGTGAACCAGCAAGTCTTTTTGAAAATTTGGAGTTTAGAATGTGAATGCAAGGTACCGAATATTGGAAAAATATCCGAGTTTCTTTACGTCATTTGATGTCCCCTGTTTCAAAAAAGAGTTTAGGTTATTTATAATCAGCCGAAAAACACCTGACCAGGCCGTACAGCACTTGAACAGATACGCGGATCCAGGATTTCCCGTGAGGTTAGATACATTGGTCACAGGGCACCATTTGGATCCGCAGGGGGTGTTAATTCTTAAGGTGTGACATATATGAAGGGTACCAAATTGCACCGTGAATGCATTCCATTCTGGTGGGAAGCGACGTTACTGGGAGGCGCCAGGACGTTTCAGGGGGTGCCGGGGCGCAGTGAAGGACCGGACAAGGCTGATGGGGAAACCTGCCCCCCTGGATCCGCCTATGGATCAGGGTGACGCGGGTTCTTTACACTTTAACCAGGAGGCAAGGCTTCAGCGCTCCTCTCCGGCTGAGCAGCCGCCTCGCAAATGAAGAAACGTCGAACAAGAAGAAATGTTCGAAGAAAAGTCGATTTATTACAAAAGATATAGTGTGCTAGCAAAAGTTTGCGATATGTGTGAAATTGGATAGTTAGCCCATCACTGCCTGCGGGTTCGATTGGACCCCTCGGGTTTTTCGCAAAACATTCCGAGCCGATTCAAACAAGACGCGCGGCGCTTTCCAGGAGAGCGCTGTATTGGGAGCATCGAAGGTACCTGAAGTGGTGTCCAGGAGAGTCGCAGGCACTGGCGGATGCAAGGGGGACTAGAGAGCTAAACCTCCCCAAATTTTGGAGTGCCTATACTGTTACTGCATAGTCGCATGCTGTTCCGGGGCAATGGTGGTGGGGGTTGGAACACCTTAGCCCCTCCCCTTCCCCAAGAAAATTAAGTCCTGGATACACCACTGATCGCAGGTATTATGATTTGATCTGGGAGAAACATTTTCTATTGAACCAATGTTAGAATCCTAAATTCGAAAATAAATTCAATTGGAATGTCGATATTTCTTGGATTAGATCTTGTTTGTAGCTTACAGTATTCGCAGACTGTTTGTCGCCATCATGTGACGCTAGCGTCGAGGCATGACAACACCCTTGAGAGAGTGACTTTCATGAGTAACAATTATTCATTGGGATCATTCAAGGGCATTTGACCCGACCTAAAAACACCAAATGAAGAGTTTGAAGAGTCACAAGACCTGTCGACTCGTCTTTTCCAAAATCATTTCCAGACAAGAGCGCCATCAGAGAAAAATTCTGCTATCTTGAGCTGTTTACAAAGGTGAACTTAAGTCAGGACAGGTTTTTGCTGTCACTTTACAGCGCACGGATGGAAGGAGTCGGTCCTCTTTAGGCCCCTGCGATATTGAATTTGATGAGTGAATTCTGCATGTCCTATTATTTTCATATCAAACCTTTGTTCCACGGAAAAAAACATGGTTGTCCCTGACACTACTTCCATATGGCATTTAGTGGATTTGCAGCATTTTTATTATTTTCTCACCATTTTGATGTGGTACTATAACTCCATTTCAGCACACTTAATACGCACATTGACGGGGGTACCCACCCCCTCGGGATTTTTAGAGATGGCATGAAAATGGCGGCGCCTACCACCACTGTACTTAGCATACCTTTTCTGTAATTATTTTTACAACTTTCATCAAAATTTTAAGGTTAGGTCATCTCAGGTCAGGTCACCAATACAGGTCAAGTGAGCTGACCTCATTAAGTTTAAGATAGCATAAGTCAGAACAGGGTGAACTTATCTTATTAAAACTCATTTCACATGGTGGGTGCACCGAGTTCTCTGCAATGTGTCCCGGGATTTTTTATATTGATGATCTAAGGTCAGGTGCGAGACATGACCTCCCCATTGGAGATACATGGGAAAATGGCTTAAACTGAATAACTTAGTAATGAATGGTGATAGAGCGTTCATTTAACTGCATGATATTTTTGGTCTTTGCAGTTCTAATGATATGCATTTTGACTTTATTTGACTTTGACGTGATCTCAGGTCAGGTTAAATACCATATTTGACCTGATTTGACCTAAAAGTTTATATTATATATCATTCAATTCGGTTGCTACGGGGATTTCAATGGTTGAAAATGTTTTGCTTTATCTTTCCTTGTTCGAATGTAATGACCGAAAAACTTCATTTACATGTTATCTCTATGGCGGCATGTCTTGACCTCTACTGACCTTAAATGTGAACTGATCAAAAAATGGTCCAATTATTTTCGATAGAAAAGTGGATGGGTTACTCACCGCCGTCTACTGTTTTCGCTATCTAGCGTGGTTGTCGAGATTTTAGGGGCTGGTACCCGCCCCACCCCCCCCGTCAAAGCAAAGGTGTCTCAGACCCCCGTCAATGCGCGTGTCAACCTAATCTTTCAATATTTCGTAATGATTTTGGCCACAGTGGACACTGCCAAGGACAGCATAACGAACAAGCACACGAAATTACATATAACCTCAAGGTAATAGCAGAGCAATCCCATGAGGTGGACGTTAATCCCGTCGCATTGACTATAAAAGTGGCAACCAATCAAACGCGACCACTTCATACCCATTACTTCGGACAAAATCCAGTCCCAGGTCCATGCCTTATTCATGCTACATCCCAGCACCACAGATTAGCAGCAGCTCCCGCATCCCCCGTCGATTTGTTACGGTATCTCTGCGCTGGTGACGCCCTCGTCTCTACGCTAGACAGCAGGAAGTCCGTAAAACCCGGCGGCACGCAGAGCCCGGGCGATACCACTGTAGCGGACCAGCGCGCTTATCCGGTCGGAAATGAACCTGCTCCACGCGCCAAACCTTTGAGCGTGGAGCGAGAGATTTCAACCAGAATCCTGTTGGCTTATATATCCACACCCGGTGGCGATCTACATCAAAAAGGAGAGTAGAATGAGTTGTTGAGGTGGGATTATTCAGGCATTGATAAAAATGTTCCGTCCCAAACACACATCGACATTAAATCAGTTCACCTTCGAAAGGAAAAACTGGCATCAAAAGAAAAAGCGTTTGAGAAAATACGGGAAGAGGAAATGCCCAACACACTTGAGAATCATCATGGTGAAAACCCATCAATACCTAATGCAAAACCAAACGTTTGAACGAACGGAGATCCGTAAAAGACCCACGATATCGAAATAAAGGTATGGTTTATCAACTCTGCTATATTTTCTATCCAGCAACTTGATATCCCTCATCTTCCCTCTCCTTCCATGTATCACTGCGGTAAATGAAGGCAGAATGAAGTGAATGGAATAAGGATTCAGCCCTTAGGACGCAGATTTCTCTGCTGAGCGGCTCGTCCAAAGCCAAACATGAAAAGGATTGATATGAGCCTGCCAGATTTAATGGCCAAAAGAAGCTATGTGGATCTTTAGAAATATTATTTTTCTTAAATTCAGGATTCAATTGCCCGACATCGGCTATTTCGGGGACTTTTTGCCAAATGATACTTAGCGTATTTAGTACCTCCACCATTCTCAGTGGATGGTGCTTGAATAGCCCGTAGAAGTGGTTCCACAATTTCGCCATGACGAAGGAAACACAAGAGAACGGGAAATGGCCCTTTCAGTACATCTGCTACATATGTTAACTAGAACACATCATGTCCTAAAAAATGTATCCAAACCTACTAATATCCAAAATATACAAGAAAGCCCAAACTAGTTCGTTTGCATATGAACATTATCAACTCAAGGCCCTTCTATATCCCCAAAAATACAACTAAACCGACAACAACTGATTTACATTCACGACCAGATCCACGACCATACAAATTCTGTGGCAAATCAAATGTAATCCGCCGATGGTTTGGGGTTCGTAGGGATATCCGGAGCAGGGGCGCAGCCAGAGCTTTCGTATGGGGGGGGCACACCAACTTTGATTGATTGATTGATTATTGGGGCTTAAGGCCGCACCAACCTTAGTGGTTATATAACTTTCAGGGGCTCCCTGGGGAAAAAGGGCACTTTTAACGCAGCCTAAAAAACTTACTATATCTTTGTTTATATCATTTTTGGGCATCTTTGGTTCAATAAAAATACAAATAAATCATTGACGGAGAAGGAAAACTCGATTAAAACCGAAAAAGGAGAAAAATATCACCAAAATGTTATGGAAGTAGCCAAAACACGACTGTTTTGGATAGATTTAAGGACAAATCAGCCAACTCATACAAGTACTCAACATCAGAGAAATCAGCGGAGCATGTGCTATCTGTTACAATGTGCAGGTTAAGGCATATTGGAGTCGAAAATTCATTTGTTATGCCCACTGGTTTTGTCGTGACGAGTGAGCCCTGGCTGAACGCGGATTAAGTTCCTTGCCTCCCAAAATCGCCGTGGGACGAGGAGTAGCATAGTGTCTTTGGAAGAACACATTTTTGCTGCCGGAAAAATTTGGGAGATTCCTTTTGAACGTGTTTATTAAGTTCCATATTCTCAAGGGTCGGTCCGAGTTAAGAGTAAATGAAAAGGTGAACAGGCCGGTGGTTTGGATGGGGATGGTGTGACAGGGCTGAAAATTGTGAAACTAGTTCTTCATTTAAATTGATTAGTAGAAATCTTGGTTTAGGGGACTGTGCTCTGAGCTCAGGGGCACATGCCTTTTTATCATCCCTTCCCAGAATCCACCAGTGTAATAAGCAATTTATATAACCAGGGGTGCCTAGGTATCACAAGCCATTTTAGAGATTCCTCATTCCTCGTTAGCTCCGTTTTACAAGGGGAGTTTCCATTGTGTTCTTATTCCCCATCTATTCAAGACCAGCTCTGGGGCCCCCAAGTGTGGACCAGAGGCCTCCAGAGCAGCTTCCCCCATCCCCCCCAGTTGTGCCTCCAGGGACTAGACTAGCCCAGTGACCCCGCCCCGAGATGATGGGAGTTGGCCTTGTGTTTTTATTATCTGTCTATTCAAGACCACCTCAGAGGCCCCTGATGTAGATCAGGGCCACAGAGCAGCTCATGATTCACCCAGGGACTAGACTAGCTCATTGATCCCAGAGATGAGGTCATCAGACTAGCTCAATGGGCAACAGATAGGCTTATAGGGCCTTAAACCAGTTCAAGAAGCCCCAGAATAGTTTAAGGCGCCAGATCACTTCAGGGGGCCTCAAGCCAACTTAAGGGGCTATCACAAGCTCAGCGCCCAGACTAGCTCATGGTACCCTCCGAACCTAGATCCGCTCTTGGGCCCCAGATCAGCTCTTGGGGCCCCAGATCAGTTCAGGGGCCTCAAGTCAGGTCAGGGGCAAGATCAAGTCAGGGGCACTAATTCAGCTCAGGAATCCCTCACCAGCTCGGGGCCCACGCAGTTCAAAAGCCCCAGAGCTGCTCAGGGGACACCAGATCGGCCCATACGGCACCAGATCAGCCTCGGGGACAAACAATCAGATCAGTGGCCCCCGACCAGCTCGGGGCCCAGATCAGCTCGGAAATACCAGATCAAGTCAGGAGTCACTTAATCAGCTCAGGAGCCCAATACCATCTCAGGGGCCCTCACCAACCCCTGTGGGCCCAGCTCAGCTCAGGGCCTGGGAGCTGCTCAGGAAATCGCGTAATCAACCCAGGAGGCCCGGGTCAGCTTAATGGGCACCATATTAGCCATGAGGCACCAGACTAGCTCAGAGGGAATAAGATGGGCTCAGGAGACACACTGATGACTCAGCAGGCACCAGATCGACTCAGGGGGCATTAGTTAAGTTCAGGAGGCAGTATGTCTGCTCAGGGTGCACCAGATCGATCAGCGCAGGGGGCAAGTTCAAGTCAGGTGCACCAAATCAGCTCAGGGATCCCTTACCAGCTCGGGGCCCAATCAGTTCAAAAGCCCCAGAGCTGCTCAGGGGACACCAGATGCCGATAGGGCACCAGATCAGCTTCGGGGACAAACAATCAGAGCAGTGGTCCCCGACCAGCTCGGAAATACCAGATCAAGTCAGGAGGCACTTAATCAGCTCAGGAGCCCCATACCATCTCAGGGGCCCTCATCAGCCTCTGTGGGCCCAGCTCAGCTCAGGGCTTTAGAGCTGCTCATGAAATCACGTAAGGAGGCCCAGATCAGCTTAAAGGGCACCAGGTTAGCTCAGAGGGCACCAGACTAGCTCAGAGGGCATCAGATGGGCTCAGGAGGTACCAGATCCACTAAGGGGCATACGTGCAGCTCAGGTGGCACCAGATCGGTCCGCTCGGGGGCCAGATCAGCTCTCAGCCCCCCAGACTATGGCAGGAGCCTAAATCAGCTCAGGGAGCAACATAAAAGCTCGGGGGGCACCAGGCCATCTAAGGAGACATCAATAATCAGCTGAGGGAGCACCTAATCAGCTGAAGAGGCACCATATTGACTTAGGAGACAGAATCAACTTAAGGAGGCATGAGATCAGCTCGGGGGCCCGAATCAGCTCAAGGGCACTAAATCAGCTATTAGGGCACCTAGCAAGCTCAGAGGCACTAGACTAACTCAGATGGCGTTATATAGATTCAGGAGGCACAATTATTTGCTCAGTGGGGCACTCAATTGACTCAAGGGCACCAGATCAGCTAAGAGGGCAAGTAATCAGCTCAAGGGGCCATGACCAGCTGAGAGGCCACGAGATGAGCTCAAGGAGCACCAGATTAGCTTCACCCGTACGATTATTGGCGAGGATGAGGCATTAGGTGGATACATACTAGGTGCCCATACTCTTCCCGGGTGCTTGGAAAGGCGACAGAATGCCCTGGCTGACCGAAAAACGGTATTAAGTTGTCCAACAAGAGTTTCAATGGTTACATGCGGTCCAGTTACATCTAGGTTCAACGGCGTAGGGCACTAAATTTCGAGCGGCACGGCCCAGATCGGGTAAAACACCTGGCAATCAAAAGGGCACCCCGGCAGTGATGGGGGCATGTGCCCCCTGCGCCCCCCTGGCTGCACCCCTGGACAGTAAATCAACTCCGGGAGGCATTAAATAAGCTCAGGGGCCCGGATCAGCTCCAGGGGCACTAAAACAGCTAAAAGGACACCAGGCAAGCTCAGAGGCATCAAACTTACTCAGAGAGTATTATATAGGCTCAGAAGGCACACTTATTTTCTCAGGGGGGCACCAGATTGACTACGAGGGCATCAGATCAGCTCAGAAGGCACATGATCACCTCCAGGGGGCACCAGATGAGCTCCATACGCACGATTATTGGCGACGATGAGGCATTATCTGGAAACGGATTACGTGCCTATACTCTTCCCGGGTGCTTGGAAAGGCGACCGAATGCCCTAACTGATCAAAAAGGCACTTAATTGTCAAACAATAGTTTAAATCGCTAAATGCGGTCTAGTTCCATCTAGGCTCAACGGCGTAGGGCACAAGATTTCGAGCGGCACGGCCCAAAGAGGGTACACCACCTGGCAATCAAAAGGGCACCCCGGCACCGATGGGGGGCACGTGCCCCTGTGCCCCCCCCTGGCTGCGCCCCTGATCCGGAGTATGACGCACTTCAGTCTTCACCATCCAGCCATTGATTTTAATGCTTTGGTGCGTGCCCAGAGCTGGTCAAAAGCACTTGGTCTTCAGATCACATACGACTGCACGTGATTTCCCACTATGGGCTCACGCGACCGGGGCAGTTCCGGCCACGTCCGAGTCAGGTCTGTCCCACTAACGTGATCGGAAGCCGCGCAACTCCAGTGAAGTTCACTTATCACAATTCTGCAGCCGTTTGCAAACCTCGGTAGAAGGCGTGCTCGGTCGAATTCTGCGCAATTGCGGAACACGGCTTTACTTTCAATGACGGTAGTGATGACGTCATCAAATGGCACCAGTCATGCTTGGTTTGTTGGATTCGGATGACGTATGAACTACCGCCAGCTGAGGCCTTAATGATTGTTATGCAATAGGAAATGGTGGCGCAGCCAGGGCGTTTCAAAACAGGGCGAGTCGTGAACTGGATATTAATATCAAATCAGTAACCAAATTTTTGGAAAATTGATGGATTACGAATCTGGATTTGGGTTCCCATTTTGTCGACATGGTCGTACTTTGGACTCGGTATCATAATTATCATAGGGTGATGAATTGGACCGGGTTTGCCGGGGAAACATCGGATATGGACGGGGAAGAACAGGAATTGTCATCGTCATGACCTGTCCTTATTCAAAGTAGACTGCAAAAAGAGTCCGAGTAGCTAACTGATAGGACGTTTAGGCGGAAGAAAAAATGGGTTTTCACACAACATAGCCCAGTCTTGAATATGGATTTGCCTGTAATATATCGCGTTGTACTTTGTACAGAGCACCGAGATTTTATCTCAGTATCCCAGCAAACAAGTTGGGTGGGTTGGGCGTTGTTTCCCGCACTTAATTGCCTACAGCCCCATGAAGCTTTAAATCCGCGCTGCACGGGTAGGCAGGCTGAGAGTCGGCTTCTCGGACGTAGCCGGGCCAACCACCGTGATGGGGTATCTGACCAGCTGGCAGAATCAGTGGTGGTCGGAAGCGCGAAATGGGCCGGTAGGATAGACTCTTTACCACTGTCCTGTACTGGTACATATCTATTTGGTATGCTTCTGCCTAAACAATCTAAGTTAAGGGTTGCATCCAGTGGTGGACCCAGGACTTTACTCCGAGGGGGTTAAGGGGCGCTTTACCACTGTCCTGTACTGGTACATATATCTATAAGGCCTTTCCCGCCATTACCTCGGATCAGCCTCCGGTTATACATTTACTATAGGCACCCGGAAATCTTAGAGGGCTTGAGCCCTCCGAGCCCTCTCCCCTTGTATCCACGGCTGGTTTCATGAAAATTGGTTTATGTAATTTCTTGGACTTCATGATAAGAGCTACGGTTACATTTCTGATACGTATACAACGTGACAATCCCACGCGATTTCGTTCATAGCAACGATTGTATCAATCTCCGAATCATTGCGTGGCCGCAAATCTCATGGATTTCGACTTGGAAGGATGTGTGTTGTGGTAGAGTGGCCGAGCGGTCTAAGACGCTGGTTTAAGGCACAGTCTTATGATGGGGGGCGTGAGGTTATTATTCCACCGCTCAAAGGCGGATCCACGAAATGCCCAAGAGGGGGTGGGTGAACCCTGACAGGGGGCCTGGAATCCGGCTTTAGAGGCCTGATCGTGCCATATATATATATATATATATATATATATATATATATATATATATATATATATATATATATATATATATATATTGTGTTGTTGGGTTATCAGAGACATAAGTGTGATATAGAGTGAACACAGAGAAAGTTATTTACCTTATATTTATTTTATAGACGTTTCACTGTCAGTGATTTGTCAGTGAGGTCAGTGATTGTCAGTTTCAAATCAGTGATTTGCAGTCCAGAATTTCTACAGGCCGAAATAGATCATATCTTCAAACGATTTGAAACACTTAAATATCCCCGAGGGTGGCTATTCATTCTCAAACAAAAGGTAGAGAAGATATATAAAGGAAAACACGTCAAGAAAAACCCGAGTCGAAACCAGGCCGCTACGTATCCATTCCGAACTCGAAAGCGGCTACTACGATTTCAAAATTCTTAGCACGATCAGGTTTGAAGGTAGGGATAGTCTCAGGAGCGAGGACCAGAGAAATTCTAGAACATAAAGAAAGGGTTACTTCTGAAACTAACATAGTTAACAGCATTCCATGTGCTGGATGTTCAAAATCGTAAATAGGGGAAACGGACAGAGGTTTGAAAACAAGGACCCAGGAACATAAGCGCGACGTTAGATATCATAGAAGATCGAATGCGTTTGTAGTTCACATAGAGAAATGTGACCACTTACCAAAAATTTGATAGTTCTGAAGTTTTAGTTGAAACGAAAATCAAGCAGATTAGGAAAACACTCAAAGCGGCCTTTATTTCAGTTCTTCCGAACACTAGCCTTCGGTCAGGTTTTGTAAGTTGTTGTCTTGGGGGCAGGGGCAAAACTAGCTATAAAAGAAAAAAACATAAGACATTAGGCACGGGAGCTTGAGAAGAAAAAGAAATGAATATCAAAACAATGCCCTATTGAATTAGTTTGAAATATTGTGTCCTGCTGTTTGCTGCACTTGGTAATTTTGTATTGATAATTTTTTAATTATGTACATGAAACTGTAAAACAGAGAAACGTCTGTAAAATAAATATAACGTCAATAACATTCTCTGTGTTCACCTATTATACCTGCAGACGATTCGGATGAAGGTATGTGGTGAATACTGGCCGATACTGTGAATACCGGCCATGCGCAGCCGAGACGCGGAAGCAGGGAGAGGAGGGGACAGTGTGTTTTTGGCGGGAAGTGGGACAGGGATTTGTGGGGTTGAATTGCGGTGAATAATTGGTGAATGTTAAATAGATCAAGTTTAAACGTTATTCAGTGGGTTTGCGGGATTCGAGAGGAGCTGGAAGCTGAACTGACACAAGCTATTTCGGCATTACAGCAGGTATGGCAGAATCGTTTGACATTCGTCTCATACCTGAGTTTGATGGCACCGGCACGCAGACTATCACGGAATGGTTGGAAAAACTGGAAATCGTATGTCAGCTACGTGGTGTCGAAGCAGTGGAAAATGTGATTCCTCTGAGACTCTCCGGAGGGGCCTTCGCCGTCTACCAACAAATCGGATTGGAGGACAGGAAGCACTTGGGAAAGGTTAAGGAGGCTCTTCTCACCGCTTTTGCTGTTGACGCTTTTGCCGCATACGAGCAGTTCACAGCTCGACGCCTGAAACCAGGGGAGTCTGTGGACGTATTCCTGGCGGACCTGCGGAGGTTGGCCAAGCTTTTGGGAGGCTTATCTGAAACAGGGCTGGCGTGTGCTTTTATCGTTGGCCTCCCCGACAGTGTGCGTCAGCTGTTGAGAGCTGGGTCGCGAATGGAGTCTTTGTCGCTTACCCAGCTCCTGACACGTGCTAGGGCAGTCCTAGCGGACGAGGAAGTCGCAGTGGTGAACTTGGCGAAACTTAAGTCCCCTGGACCATCTGTGAAGCGGGATATCTCTTGCTTCGAATGTGGGATGCCAAATCACCTGGCTCGTGATTGCTTTGTGCGCAGACGCCGACAGGGTGACCAAGGCCGGCGGGAGCCGGCTGAAGCACGTCGTTGCTTCCGTTGCGGGGAAATCGGCCATCTCGCTGCGCGCTGTACAGGGGAGCCAGCTGAAGTCACACGACGTTGCTACAGATGTGGCGACACTACACATGTCGCTGCCCGCTGTCCGGGAAACGCCAAAGGGAGGAAACAGCGCCGGTATCCTCTCCTGCACGCCAGTAGAAGAGGCGCTGCCAAAAGCGAGCGTTCTTGTTAATGGGATTCGTAGGACAGTTCTTGTCGACTCGGGATGCACGCGCTGCATTGCGCATGTGTCATGTGTTGATAATATTCAGAAGCGAGACGTAAGCGTCATTGCACTGAACGGCGAAAGACAGAGGTGTGTAGGCACCGCCACCGTTCGGCTTCAGGCTGAAGGGTGAAGCCTGTTAGTGTAGATGTGATTGTTGTGGACTATAGGCCCTTAGGGCTTGACTTCATCATGGGGATGAACGCCATAATATCGCTGGGAGGGGTAAGGGTGTGCTCAGCAATTGATGTTGCTTTCGGTCAGCCCGAGTGCGAGCCTGCGTGTTGTGCTGCGATCACCATCGATGAGCCGGACTTTTCAGTGGCGTACAAGGCGGAAGAAAATGAGTGGACGATGAAGTGGAAGTGGTCGGAGGATCGCGAACCCGATGCGCTCAGCAACAGCGTTCCTGAGTATGCTGTGCCAGCCTCAGCGAGACAAGAGTTTGAAAGTGTGGTTGAAGAATGGATCGAGAAAGGCTGGTTGCTGCCCTATGATGTCGCGAAGTATGGTCCTCCCAAAGGTCTTATACCTCTCATGGCGGTCATCCAGCGAAACAAGGGGAAAGTCCGCCTTGTAATGGACTTCCGCGAGTTGAATACTTACGTGGATGCGTTCACAGCCAATGCAGACGTGTGCGCTGAAAAACTGAGAGAATGGCGGCGGCAAGGTCCAAACGTAGCCATCATCGACTTGCGGAACGCCTACTTGCAGGTCAAGGTGCATGAGTCACAGTGGCCCTTCCAGACAGTGGTCTTTCGTGGGAAGCGCTATTGTCTGACGCGCTTGTGGTTCGGGATGAACGTGGGACCCCTGGTGATGAAGGCAGTGATGGGAGCAGTGCTACAGAGTGACCCTGAGATCCAGCGCGGCACCTCAGCGTACATCGATGACATCTACGTAAATGAAGACGTCGTTGACGCAGATCGCGTGCAAAGTCATCTCGCAAGGTTTGGGCTCGAATGTAAACCCCCAGAGCGCTTGTGCGAAGGTGCAAGAGTGCTTGGACTGAAAGTCTGGGGGAAGCCAGAAGGCCTGGTGTGGAAACGCGACAATGATTTCGGTGATATACCTGCCGTGCTGACACGTCGTTCGGTCTTCTCACTGTGTGGCCAGCTTGTCGGACACTTCGCTGTGAGTGACTGGCTTCGCGTTGCTTCGTCATTCATCAAGCGAAGAATCAACGCCATCACATCGACGTGGGATGAGCCAGTTACCGACGACGCCCTTGGTCGGATGATCGAAGAAGTTCTTCATCGTGTGGGGCAGGCTGACCCGGCAACTGGACGGTGGAACGTGGAAGGTGAGGAGGCAACCATATGGACCGATGCGAGCTCGCTAGCACTGGGTGTGGTGGTGGAAGTTGATGGCCATGTTATCGAAGACGCAAGTTGGCTTCGCACCGATGACCCTTCCCACATAAACATGGCGGAGCTAGACACCCTGGTGAAAGGCATCAATACAGCGATTGCTTGGAACATGAAGAAGCTCCACTTGAGCACAGATTCCAGAACCGTGTACCATTGGTTGTCGGACGCCCTCTCGGGCAAAGCGCGACTTAGAACAAAGGCTGCCAGCGAAATGTTGATCAGACGACGGATCAGCATCATCAAGATGCTCATCGATGAATACCATCTGGAGGTGGATGTTAGGTTCGTGACTTCTGCGAATAACAAGGCTGATCGCCTCACTCGTGTCCCTCAAGGCTGGTTGCACAAAGCGGATGCCCCCGCTCACACTTCGCCAGTTTGTGCCGTTGCAGATGCGTCCATATCCCGTGAGCGGATAAGGGAGATTCATGAGACCTGCGGCCACCCGGGCATCCGTCGGACGTGGTACTTTGTCAAACGAGTGGACTGTACAGCGACGAAGAGATCTGTGAGGGAAGTAGTCAAGGAATGCCAAGCTTGCCAGTCGATCGATCCGGCCCCTGTACATTGGAAAGAAGGCAGTCTGGGAGTGCCTCGTGTCTGGCAGAGGCTAGGTATGGACATCACCCACCACGAGGGAAGGAGCTACCTTACTCTGATAGACTGTGGGCCGTCGAGGTTCACTGTTTGGCGCTTACTTAGAAGGCACGACAGTTCCAGTGTTATCGCACAGTTGGATGCAGTCTTCTATGCACGTGGAGCGCCTGAAGAACTGCTGACGGATAATGACCCGGCGTTCCGCAGCAAGAAGTTCCAAGACTTCGCCAAGAAGTGGGCCGTTAGGTTGCGGTTCAGATGTGCGTATGCCGCCGGGGGGTAACGGTGTCATCGAACGCTGTCACAGACCCGTCAAGCGGATTGCAGCCAGGAAGCAATGCACTGTGCCTGAAGCTGTCTACTGGCACAATGCCACTCCAAAGGATAACGTCAATGGGTCCTCCGCACCATCCAACCGTCTCTACGCGTATGATGTGAGGGCCCGCTCGATTGATCGTGTTGTGGATGCTGGCGACGTTGAGATGGATGTGCAGAATCCTTACTCGGTTGGAGATCCGGTCTGGGTGCGACAGCCCGGAGCACGGTGTAGTTCTCGTTATAAGATTGGTGTAGTCACACGGGTGGTTTCGGATCAGGCTGTTGAGGTTGATGGCATGCCTAGGTATGTCCGTGACTTGCGCTGTCGCAGACCGTCCGAGAACTCAGAAGAATCGTTTGCCGACGAGGGGGCTGTTGGTGAGCAGGACGATAGCCTCTGGGTAAGAGAGCTGCGACCCGCTGAACCTTGTGTTGCTGATATCCAGTCAGGTGAATCGTCAGGAGAGTCGAGCGAAGTAGGTGAACCTGAGGGGGATGAGCCTGTTCTTAGGCGCGGAACGAGATTGCGACAGGAGCGCCGAGCGTGTCGCTTCTGCGACTGTGATTGAAAGGATGGTCTTGGTGTCTTGGTGATTTGTAGATCAGGGGAAGTATACCGGCAGACAATTCGGATGAAGGTATGCGGTGAACACTTGTCGATACTGTGAATACCGGCCATGCGCAGCCGAGACGCGGAAGCAGGGAGGGGAGGGGACAGTGTGTTTTTGGCGGGAAGTGGGACAGGGATTTGTGGGCTTGAATTGCGGTGAATAATTGGTGAATGTTAAATAGATCAAGTTTAAACGTTATTCAGTGGGTTTGCGGGCTTCGAGAGGAGCTGGAAGCTGAACCGACACACCTATATATATATATATATATATATATATATATATATATATATATATATATATATATATATATTATATATATAGATATGAATACTTCGGCAATATATTTTCTCTGAGGCAATGAGCATTGAATGCAGTTGCACTGGCGCACTTCTAAAGTTTTCGTTGGAGTTTCTCTACTTGTCTTACGTTGGCGTTAATGTCACTCCTTCAATCGTAGATAAGGTCACCAAAACTCATTAATTCAAACTAGTTTCTATAGAATTTTTTAGTCATCTTCAGCAGCATATATTCACTAATAGTTTTCATTATATAATTCAAAAACATGTGTTCTAAACATTTTGTTCTTGCGATATTCAGAACACATTTTTTTCGAATTGTATAATGAAAACTATGAGCGAATATTTATTGCTAAAGATGACTGAAGAAATACAATAGAAACTAGTTGGAATTACTGAGTTTCTCGTGCCCTTATCAACGATTTAACAGGTAGCATTAAAGCCAACGTACAAAAATAGAACAACTGTAACGAAAGCTATCGATATATATATATATATATATATATATATATATATATATATATATATATATGCATATGAAGGCAATAGTTTTTCTTTTATGCAGGCCTTATTGAATACGATTGCATATTTTGCTTTTATAAGTTTCTTTTCCAACTTCTCTTTTTCCTAATAACTTTCGTTTGGTCTTCACTCAGTCCGTGTAAAGTTTCGCCTAATGACATGTGTAATGTATTACAACGCGTTCCAATGGCCCTCCATCATCGTCAGGTAACGTTATCACACAAGGCAAGTACAATTATTCACATATTGTTAAAATTTAAACGTACAGTACAAAAACATGATTACAAGTGTCCTAGTTACAAATCTACCACTCTCTCTTTTTTGCGCTGAATGTTCTTATTTGATCTTGCGCTCATTTTGACGAGGAAACCTCCACATTCACGATGTTTGGAGCATCCTTAAAATATTTTTCCAGACATATGTTCAACCACTATTGAGGGTGATGACGCCGCGATGTTCTCGCTGGTCACACATGCTGGGAAGGAAGTGCTGGATGTAAGCAGCTTCTAATATTTTAAGTCGTCTGTGGCTAGCTTCCCTGATCAGGATGGACGTGTTTTGGGTGAGGTCACTCCTTGTCAGGTTCTGGTTGTGGATGGATTTTGAGTGCTCAGCCGGGCCACCAGTTTGAAGGTGCATAGTTAGTCGGCGCGACAAGGAGGTAGTAGTATGTCCTATGTAAGAGGCTGTGTCACGGAGCTTACAATCTCCGGTAGGGGCACTTATACTTGTAGACAACGTTAGTCTCTTTCAGGAAACTACTCTTCTCCTTGTTGCGTAGAACTAGATTGCATGACTTTGGGGATTTGTAATAGATTAGTAGTTGGATGTTGTGTCCTTCGTTGGGTTTCACATTCTTGCTGATTATGGTCTTCAACACCTTCTCATCCTCCTTGTAGCCACTGCTCATCTGATTCATGTAGAATAGCTTGTGAATCTTCGTTGTGCTTGGGTGGTCTTTGCTTTTCTGGTCCGGGTTTGCATGGAATAACTCGAGGGCTCTTTTGATCTCCTCGTCGATTTCCTGACATGAATAGTTGTTGTTCGTTAGCATCTGTTTGATATACTGCAACTCTTTGTGCACCAGTTGCCAGGTGCTGCAGGTGGTAAGGGCTCTATATATATATATATATATATATATATATATATATATATATATAAATATATATATATATATATATATATATATATATGGCTTAGTCTTCCACACGTTTTTTCTTTCCTTACAGTTGTCATGTATTCCACAGGTGGAGCTTCTCAGTTTGGTCTAGTTGGCGTATTGAGTTCTAGGTTGTGTTCGCGGATGTATAGTGCTTCTGTGATCCATGTTCTGAGGTGATCATTGATGTGCTTGTGCGTAAATGTGTTGTCGGTGAAGAGTTCTCTGGTGAGCTGTGTTTGGTAGTGTTGTTCTACGTGGTTCTTGATGGAGCTGGTCTGGCCTAGTGCTTTGTGTAGAGTGAGGCGTCGTGAGAGGGATGTTGTCGTGGCAACGATGTGTAATAGATGTTTATGTATATATAGCATAGATGTTTATTGTTGGTATGCTCATGACATGATAAATGATGTATGAAGCTTGGGTCCGCCAAACTTTAGATTATATGTTCATAACTCCAGGGACCCCCAAAACTTCGGATTGGAAGAACGCCATCGTAGGTCTCACATAATTCTGCGACCTACTCATTTTCAGAGCAAAAAATACGCCCAAAGACCCAGGGGCCTGCACAATTTTAGCTGGAGCCGGTAAAATTGTGGGGGCCCGCAAAATACAGAGTCGTATAAACAATTCTAGGGGCCCGCAGATCATCACATGGGACCCGTGCCTCTTCAGTGCTTCCAAGATAATGAGGGACTGTGCATTTTCAAAGTTAAAAATATCTCAAACAAATTGGAAGGCCTGCCCGGGATTTGTGTGGGTACCCCTCTGGGAATCCGTGTTATCTTTGTCCCGCACAATCTCAGAGCTGAACAGCAAAACTCTGTGGGCCATTAGAAATTTGTATCGGGCCCGAAAAATTTGCATGGGACCCGCAAAACTCTGGGGCCCATGTATGTCCAGGAGGGGCCCATAGTATCCCGAGGCTGATACTGCAGGAGATTTGGATTAGTTTGGGTAGGGCAAGTGTCCTTTTTAGTAGAATTAAAATTCTAGGGGCCCTCAAAACTTCACGCACTACTCGGGGCGAATTGTGTAATCCCCAGGCAGGCCCATTACTGGGGATCGTGAGATCTCCTTAGGGCCAGCCGAGGGCCCGGCTGACCCAAGGGGGCGTTCATCCCATCGCCCCTCCCACTCGGATCCGTCCCTGCCACCGCTGCTAGTTGCTTACTGGGTTACGCACAAGTTATGTATGCTAATAGGAAAATACAATGACATTTGTCACCGTTACCTTGAACTTGCAGAACTATGTAACTTAACATCCCACCATCCTCGACGCTGTGTAGGTTGAACGCACAGCACTTGTCATCATCTCTATTGGAATGCATGCATGCACCGGTACAGCACCGTAGGGAGCAGGCTGTAAGCCGTCAATCCTGGGTGAGCTGAGTTCTGGCGTAGGTGTGGGCGTGGCCTGCAGAGTTGTTTCACTCCCAGACATAATCGGCCCGCGCCCAGACTTCTGCCGAACCATTTTCACCAGCCAGAGACATACTGCAGGGAGCATTGTTTGGTGCGGCGTCAGATCAAATTGTTCCCTGGTGCCGGACCGAGGTCGCTGTTCTATAATTCCTCGACGGTTAGGTTAGTCTGATTTTTCATTCTACAACAGTATGCCTAATACAAACCATGATGTTTGACCGAACCTTAAGCAATCAAGCGTTTGTTTGCCTTCAAAGGAGGTCCTATTATTTATGGCCAAACTGAACGCCCACAAGGCTCTGTGGAACCGCCTTGAAAAATGGCTGGGATTTTTTTGCCGCTTCGAAATTTGAAGCCAATGAAGTTTACCCGTAATATTTCCGTGTCAGTTGCAAGTCTGGGTCAAAACCAGCCTTAATCACAACTGGCTCAGTGGCTCTCACTGCAAAGTCTCAACAGTCTATCACACCGCGTTGCGTGCGTGACTACGTATGTACTTATTGGCTAGGGATTTGGGATAACCCAGTCACGGAGCCAAATCTCAAGCAGTAATCTAAGCTCTGACCTTTAACAAGTTGAACTTTATCCTGGCACGTATTCGGATGGCACAATGACTCAACTAGCACCAGAACAGTGCAGTGCCCCGCCAGCGTGCTTAACCAGGCCAGCTGACTGATCAAAATATAGCTGTTGAAGTCACCGTCTGACCTTGTTGCCCAAGGAAGTTGGTCTCAGTTCACCCAATTCAATATGAACACCCACATCTCGATTTGAAGTTGTTGTTTATGCAAAAAGTGCATTGATATGAACTTGATGTTGTTATGATTTACTTCTGCCTTGGCACAGTTGGTAAAGGCGTCAACGTTGCATGCGGGAGGTCCTTGGATCAAAATTGACCTCTGGTGGCCTTATCCTCGACCGCCTCCTACCCGGAAGATGGCAGTGAAGTGAAAAGTGCTTACATTAACACATGAGTTCGGCTGAACAGCCGGCACCCTTTTATTGGGAGCACGGACTTAATCCGTCTTTCAATAGATCCCCACTGGTCCGGTGACGCCCCCCGAGGGCACGGCCTCGCTTCGTGCCACCGGAGCAGTCCTCTGTTCCGCCGGGCTCGAGAAGTCTGGATGGTCTCGCCGGGACACGTGAAAGGGAGCGCGCCCACACAATTGTCCCGCAAGGGTACCGATAAATGAAAACACCTGTTGTGTACATTGTATGTGGGGTGTAAACATGCAAAAATATAGGGTAGGGCCAAATTATTTTTTTAAAATGTTTGTATTTCAAATTGTTGACCACAGCGCAGACCCCGACACAAAAACCTATTTGAAACGCGTCAAACCCGGGATTATAGTCTACCTATGGGAATCAGAGATCTACAGATGTGAAAGATCGATCATAGTTGGAAAATCCTGTCACGGATAGGCATGCAAAAGCCAATGCCTGGTAAAAAGAGCCATCTCGTGGTAGGATTCATTTTGAGAAGTTCAGGGTTTCCAATTCAACGCATTGCTGGAATTCATGAGAGTTTGTCTGAACAAATTTTAGACAGGCCATTCATATCAATAAAAATGTATAGGGCTTTGGCTTATAAATATTTAATGTATTAAAATACTGGACGGCCCGTCTCGCGTTACGAGATTACCATGCAGCGCGTCACGCGCAAAAAGTACGAGCGCACGTGAGATAGGGAAATTATGGGTGCGCCGACTGATGAAGAAATTTTGGAAATCGGTTGATAACTTTTCGAGTAGTGGGCTTTCAAACTCAGACCTAGATTCTAAATCCGACACAATCAAGCAGTCGCACCAGTTCGCCTGCACCATCCTTACCTAACCATCGCTCGATTCCAAGGACCGGCCTGCGGCGCTCCTTCCCTGCGTGGCAAGTTTCGCCCACGTTACCCAGGACTCAGGTCTGCTCGCCTTGCTCGCAGATTTCCACTGCTTCGCGGCGACTTCGATCCCGATTGCTTGACTGCAACGTAACTGCAAGCGTGCGAGTGATTCTGCTTACTGTATGTACCTGTCAGGGTTTCCCTTGCAATTTTTATTGCAACAATAAGGCCTCACCTGCTCCCCATTCGCACACTTGCATGCTAGTCACCGGTCTGAATCTTTTTGGTACTGTACTGTTAACACTATAAACGCAAATGCATCATAGATATTTTTGTATACTGGTCACCGGTCTTAATATTTTTTGTGTTGCACTGGTAACACTATAGACGCAAATGTATGATGAACATTTTTGTAGGGGAGGGGGAGATGCCCAGGGTTTAGGGAAACGAGACAGAAAACCGCGGTACCAACAGCGCCTTTAGATGCCAAGTCGTAGTAGATCATTTATCTTCCTTAAGAGTCGATGAAATTCTGTTAATTATCATATGTCCAACTATTATGATTTTACTGGAGGCTAAAAGGGGCGTCTACCCCATCGGGTGGGTAAGACGCCCAGGCGAAGATGCCCCACCCCTGGGCATCTTACCCCATTTGGTATATCGTTGATTAAGTAGCTTTTGTAGTTCTTAGCTTCATTGGTAATCATTTAAGTATTATTCAGAAGTCAGAATTTATTTAGAAGCATACACAAACATTAATAAAACGTAGCAAAGTGGTGTTTCATGTTTCCACGTCAAATAATAAAACAAAGTTACGTAAAACTAACGATAAAAACCAAGATAAAAGCATCCCATAAAAGTAATATATAAAATCACACACACACAAACAACAAAGTACGAAACGAAGTAGGTAAACTCGTACGAGGTTTCTGAGAACCTCCCCTAAATCGCCTACCTTGTCTTTTCTGTGTTCCCTTTGTTTCAAGTCCCCATTTTAAAGAAATATGGACCAGAAGCTGTTAAGCACAAAAACATTCACTCAGACAGTAAAAATGGCCGAAGCCCTCCCACTAACCATCACAGGCCCCAGTCTATCATTCATAGCGCACAGCCACCTTAGCATTCTCGTCAAGGCACACAGGCCCAGCCTTCCCAGGCAGTACACTGATCTATTCTTGCACGAGAGAACAAAACTCACCCGCAGATGAGGATCGGATCGTCAGCCCACTGTTTTCCCTTATACCACTTTTGCTTGCCTCGTCCACGTCTTTTAGATACATTTGCTTTCGCAACCCCTTTAACTAGTCTATCTTCCAGAGCCTTTTTAAATGCATGTTGTTGCAAGTTCGGCTTTTGGAGTCGGAGTCTCACTAAAGTCATCAATGGTCTTGTCGCGGAGACCTAGCCCTACAATTGGAGCGAGCAACCCTGTAAGGAAGATTTAATTTAAGTCAAAGTTAAACATCCCACAAACCACAGGGATGGCCGCCCCGCTCAGGTCACCCTCTCACCAGTCAGTTGCCAGCCGACCTACGTCGGGTTAACTATTGAGCGCCGGAGCGTCTCAGGGGAATCGATCCCAAGCCTGGACATGCACCGCCACTGCACGTCCTGAGCAGCGGGCCGGAGCCCAAAGCTGTACCAACTGGGCTACCGGGATGGCGAATGTAGGGACGACATAAGAGATCAGGTACGGAGCTTTGCACGATTAACCATGTGGAATATTTCAGGTCTAGCTCATTCATAGGCTAATCCAGGGTAAACAGTTCAGCCATAGCCCCTTCCTAATTGGCCAAAATTGACCGATTTTGGCCAATTTTGGTTTGCAATATGTTTTACGGTTTCGTCCATTTTAAATTTTAATTTTTTAAATTTTGCGCCTCCACCACACCAGTTTGATCTGAACCCGCCATGAGGTCATCTCCGGTTGGGGCATCAGGCCAGGCCCGGTGAACTCCCCACACGATTGTCTCAAGGTTTTAATGATTGAGCTGGGATTCGCTTTATCGAATGAAAGCACCAACCACAAAATTTGGCTGTTATGGGATTCCTTGCGTTAGTAGCCTGGGTTCAGGTGCGAGGCCTTCAATTGGAAAGGTTTGTCACAAAGCGACAGATTGAAGTGTGCTCTATTTAACACGTGCGGTCATGCGCGTCGAAAGCATAGGACAGGAACGGGAGGACGGATCCCCTAACTCGTCAATCTGTGAGGACGTTTCCCGACAAGTTTTGGGAATCGACCTAGGTTTTTATTGTTTCTCTATTACCTACCTGCTTTGACCAACGTAAATTTGTTCATGAGCTTCATAGTTATTAGTTTTTTCAAGGACGGTCAATTTAAAGTTCACATCCCCCCGCTATCACCAGTCCAGGGTCCGTAGCCCCCAGTAACAATTCCGTGGCGCTGCCCGTGGGTAAGGTTTGGACTAACCCCAAGTTTAACACACAGTTGTTTACTCTAACAAATGACGTTATATTGCTCTGGTAAAGACGCCCCCTTTCCACCGGGAAAGTTGCCCATGGGGCATCTTTCCCCATTCGTTGAGGGGCATCTTTCCCATCAGTACCCAAATTAGATAAAACCTAAAGGGCAAAAATCCTACAATTAATTCACTCAAGGAAATGCTCAGTTAATGAGTTGAATGTGCCATCATTCGTAATGGGAAATCAAACAAAGCACGCATCCAATACTCTTCGAGATATCTGCAACCTATGTGGGCAATTTTTCTTAGAAAAGCATCGAAATAAAGAATTACCCACCAACTTCAAGCAAATTACAGGAGGGAACTGAATTGTTGCGCAAGAAACAATCAAAGCCTCTGCTTTCGACCAAGAACAATATTATTTACCAGTGGTGGCTCGGATTGCCAAAAGAAGGGATGGGGCGTCTTACCCAATGGGGCATCTTACCCCACTCTCCCCTAATTGCACCCATCATACTCCAGGAAAATAAAAAAATGCATGCTCGCATTTTCACGAATTAAAACGGATAGTAACCACCCGGGGAGTTGTGGTACATGAATTCACAAAATTAGTAAGCACCATTAAGTCTCTTATGCCGAAAGACTTTGTCTAACAGTGTGCACGGGTGGGGTGGGACGCAATCCTGCCTACCATCCCCCGGCTTCAGTGAACCGCTTCCCAACATGGCCCTTTCAGGGCCAGCCTAAACGTCAGCCTACATCGTCTCAATGGCGATGCTTCTGCGCTGTGCTGCACGTACCGTGGCGCAGCGCACTGCGGCTACGCGTACCGCAGTGTAAATACAGAGACCTGGACGTGCCAAGCTGGGGCCACAATTTCCGAAGCAAATTCCTCTAATTTGTCTGATAAATAGCAATAGTTGCAAACATAAACACTGCGACAATTCCATTCAGGTACTCACCACCATTGCGGGCCGGGAATTCTTGTGCTTGGGTCCAAATCGGTGCAGCCAATGCACATACGCAACATCGTAATTACCTCGTAGCCAGAACTTTTTGAGCAGTCAGAAATTAATCAAAGTCAATCGAGTATCATGCTGGAAGCAATTTTAACCATTTTCGAGGATAGACTTCATGATTGAGCCGTGCAAATCAGTACAGGTCTGAAATGAAAGGGATGAGGAGAAGCAATCGGGAGCGTAACAGTCGGGTAGTGAGCCTAATACGGCTGGAACATGGTAAAATAAGTTCGGCTCCAGTAGTCACCTCGGTTCACCATTCCGAAAAGACAATTCCAAACATTTTAAGAGCTAAGCCATGTGCAGTTTTTGGCAGTCATATTTTTACCTTCGTGAGGCACCGACTTGGGACGGCACTGGAGAAGACAATGGCCGAAAAGCTGCGGCTGGCATCTGGTATCCAGGATGTGCAGGATGGAAGATATGTGTGCTGTGCTGAGGTGAGGCGAGAACAGCTCACTTCAGAAAGCGGAAGCACTTACCATGGAGCCGGTGGCGACTACTCGAGAATTTTTCTGACACCATGATTGCCTGCTTGAAAAAGACACGGCATACGACATAGAAACACATTGTAATGGAAAATAATGACGGGAGCTTTGAAACATTTGTGGTGAGGGAAAATAATGAAAAGCGAAAAAGCAATGCTGATCAGAAGTACAGTTCAAATCTGCAAGCTCATGCTTCAACACAAATAAGCGACGTACAGACGTGAATCGTTTCGGATGTAACTTCGAGACTTGTGGAAAACTTGGCAATTTTCACGATTTAGTGTCATTCAACGAAAGCCTGTAAATGAATGCAAAACTATGATATGCACATGTATCTAATCGGTAGTGATAATGGCGTTGAAATGGGTTGGGTAGGAATAAAATCGCAGGAAAACTGAAATCTGCAATATTGCAATATGAATGGCGATCTCACAAATGCACGCGATGGCAATGCAGCTACATATTGATTACAACCCATGCAAATGCATTTTGATTTCACTCGGTATATCCGAAGATTGTTTGTCTTCTCTAGCTTGCCAAGGTAAAAAATAAAACGCGTTCGTATTTGTTGTAATGAATAGAGGCCTGAGTTTCCATTTTGTGACATATGTTAAATATTGGTAAAATAATTCCCAAATTTTTCGACGCAGCCTCTCTTCAAAATCTTAATAACGCGGTAGTTTTCAACGGCAATCCTTTGTCATCACCATCCCAGTGAGTCCCTTACAAACCCCCCAAACAGGTTAGACGCCAACAGGCCAGCATGGTTCACAGGTTTGATACGAGACAATCTTTTGGCTATCAGCGGGATATGACATGTAGAAAATTCGAAAGCTAGAGACACATGACAAACAATTTTAGTACTGGACGAAAGACTCGAGCACTGCCCATAAGTTGTGAGAGGTGAGGAAACCACAAAAACGAAAGGAAAGATACTGTCAAAATGCAACATGCTGATTACAATAAATATATAAGGAGTATCGCACGATGGCAATGCAGCTACTTATTCATTACAACCAATGCGAATGCATTTTTATTTTGCTCGCTATGTGCGCTCATAGCTTGCCTTCCTTAAGTTTGCCAAGATAAAATAAAATGCTTTCGTATTTGTTATGATGAAAAAAGCTCTGAATCGCCACCTCGTAATATTCATGAAATATTAGACCACTGTAAGCAGTTTGAGAATGGTCAATTTCGATGACAGACGAAAAGACACAGATCGAGTGCCCTCATAATTGCGAGATGTATTGTGTTCGATTGCATCATACATGTGGAGTTGCTCTACTTGGTATATATGGAAAGAATTTTGCTCTTTCACCTCGACAAATATCGGATAGAAATCCCATAATATTATTTCTGTCTTTGTCGAACATACTAATGTATAGGACTTATTATATAGTCCCATTGGCAGATCCAGGACTTCATTTCGAGGGGGAGGAGCTAGAGGGCTCGAGCCTCTCCCACCATTGCCTCGGAGCAACTTCCCGGCTGTGCGTTGACTATAGGCACGCTGAAATTTCGTGGAGGGCGGCTTGAGTCCCCTAGCTCCACTTGTACAGGGTGACCCAAAAAAACAGTCATCACTAAAAGTCAAATATCGTCCGAGGTTTTATTTCGAACATGACCAAACTTCATCCACATTATAACAAGGTTATGCGCTTAGCATCCACCAACTTTCAAGCCTCTGGCTTAAAAACACTGATTTTTACTGGCACTTCAATATGTGCTCCAAGTGAGCCCCCGCCGCTGCAGGCACACTTGGATCTGACAAATCTGCGACAATCAACACCGAGCAACACCGAGCACCGAGCGTCCAGGTGCTTGGCGAGTTCTGGACAACACTTGGTCGACGGAGAGGGGTCCTCAGGGCCTTCCAGTGGTTCCAACAGGATGGCGACACCCCCCATACGTCAAACAAATCACTGGCATGGCTACGGCAGCGGTTCCCTAGCCGACTGATCAGCCGCAGGTGTGACCCCGAGTGGTCGCCGCATTCACAGGAATTGTAACCCCAGATTCTTATCTGTGGCGGTACCTGAAGGACAGGGTGTATGAAGACAACCCACAGACCATTCCTGCCCTGAAGGCAGCCATCACAGCAGCCACAAGAGCGATCCCGAAGGAGGAATGCGGGCGGGTCATCGAGAATTTCGCCCGCAGGATCCAAGTGTGCCTGCAGCGGCGGGAGCTCATTTGGAGCACATCTTGAAGTGCCAGTGAAAAGCCGAGTTTTTAAGCCAGATACTTGAAAGTTGATGGATGTTGAGCACATAGCCTTTTCATAATGTGGATGAAGTTTGGTCATAAAGAAAATAAAATTTTGGACGTTATTTGACATTTAGTGATGACTGTTTTTTTGGGGGCCACCGCCTGCAGCGGCGGGGGCTCATTTGGAGCACATCTTGAAGCGCTAGTAAAAAGCCGAGTTTTTAACACGCGCATTGAAGGGGGTCTGAGCCACCTTCGCATTGACGGGGGGCGGGTACCCCCTAAGATCTCGAGAACCACGGTAGGTAGCGAAAAAGGTAAACGGCGTTGGGCTGCATCCACTTCCCATCGAAAACATTTGAACCATTTTTTGTCAGGTCACATTTAGGGTCACGAGAGGTCAAAACATGCCCGTCATAGGGATAACATGTAAAATTCAGTTTTTCGGGCATTACATCTGAACAAGTAAAGATAGAGCAAAACGACTTGAAC
This sequence comes from Lepas anatifera, assembly GCA_034440635.1. Classification (NCBI taxonomy): domain Eukaryota; kingdom Metazoa; phylum Arthropoda; class Thecostraca; family Lepadidae; genus Lepas; species Lepas anatifera. The sequence goes on along the minus strand of JAOTON010001199.1, from coordinate 1,002,186 downwards.
TACATGAATCCTCTTAGCAAGTCGAATCGAATGATATATAATTTGACCTTGCTAGGTCAAATCAAGGATTTGACCTGACCTGAGGTCAGGTCAGGGTCAAATTATATAAAATGCATATCATGAGAACTGCAAAGCCCAGGCGAGTCTAATGCAGCTAAAATAAATGCTCTATCACCATCCCTTACTGAGTTATTCCGTAAAAACCATTTTTCCAATGTATTTCCAATGGAGAGGTCATGCGTCGTACCTGACCTTAGGTCATCGATATCAAAATACCGGAACATATTTTAGAGAACTCAGTGGGGCCATTATGTGATATGAGTTTCAATCGGATAAGTTCACCCTGCTCCGACTTATGCTATCTTAAACTTTTTTGAGGTCGAGTCACTTGACCTGTACTGGTGACCTGACCTGAGATGACCTAACCTTAAAATTTTCACAGAAGTTGTAAAAATGATGAGGAAAAGGTATACCAAGTACGGCGGCGCCACGCGCCGCCGTTTTTCTCCTATCTCAGAAAAACCCGAGGGGGCGGGTACCCGCCCCCCCGTCAATGCGCGTGTTAAGCCAGAGAATTGAAACTTGATGGATGTTGAGCACATAGCCTTTTTATAATGTGAATGAAGTTTGGTCATGATCGAAATAAAATTTTGGATGTTATTTGAACTTTTGGTGATGACTGTTTTTTTGGGGTCACCCTGTATTCGCCACTGTATGGTCCGAAAACGCTCCATGTCATAAGCATCGCCACCGGCAGCAAAGTGAGGGGGCCAGTCAGTCTCCATCCTGCTGCTGATAAGAAATTTCAACTTCTGGAACCAAAAACTCATAAGATTTTTGCTAATTATTGTCTTTCGCACTTTCTGTTTTCAAAATGTTTATATTTTTCTCGAGTTGGCTGAAATCAGTTTTTCACGAAGAAGGAGAGGCAGGGAACCCTTTTTCAGACGTGTATGCTCCATGTATTGACTGCTATCATCGGACACCCTGTGGTCCCGTTACGCACCTGGTTGGCCCCTCAGAGTCCCGCCCGGTAACAGCATCGGGTCCCGGTGCTGAGAAACCGGAACCACAAGTAGAAACTCTAGAACTCTAGTGTGAAGCAATGATGGTGGCAAAGCTACTGACCTAGCTGGTGGTTCTAATAATTGAGATGCAACGGATAATTCCTTGCAAGAGTTTTAACATGTTAGGAATTACTCACTCACAATTACCTACATGCTCCGGGAAAGCAGTGCTCCTACGATACAGCATTGATAACACCAAGATAGTTGTGCCCGTATTTGTGACGCAGCTCCGAGCTCACTTCCACCAAAAAATTGTATGAATGCACATCAAACATGTCAGAATAACACGGTAAGTACCATACTGCTGCTGCTGCAATGATGACGTGGTAAATGATGACGCCCCTAAAGTCTGTTAATGGAAAAAATTTGTTGAGGAGAAAAAAGTCAGAAAACGCAGGTTGCCAGTACAAGAACACGAAATATACCATCCCACGCAATAAAGATACGACTGAATTCCCACTTTTCAATACTCGAAGAACAGAAAAGACAGATGACAGGAACAAAGCCGGTTCCTGGTGGTCTACAACGTTTAGGTTGACTCTCAAGCATGTAGACAATTGAAGTGTTGCCGAAGAAGAGAGGCTACGTAACCCATCGGAGGACAACCAAATGGCCAAAGTTCAGTCTTTGGATAGTGACTGAAAACAAGTACATGCCTAATCTTCTATGGTTGCTTGTAACCTGAGGCTCGCAAAAGTTTTCGACACTGGCAGAGCTGCCAGCGAGGTCACAGAAGTCGTGCGTAGCACATGCACAAACAGAGTCAAATAGCGCGACTTCTCCGTTCTGGAATGTCTGTTTCACTGGCAAAGTTTTCACCGCTTAGCGATCGTCTGCAGGCCCAGTGCACAAAGGATATAACGGCTGCGCTCAGCAAAGCATCGCGAAAACACACCTCTTGTCGCGACAGAGTCGTCGCGGATTCGTGGATTCGCAGAGACGGCAGGTTTGATGCATACAATTTTCCCTTGTTTCTGAATAATTTAAGATTTATGGATGAAAATAAGAAGCTCGCAGACGAAAACAATATATAAGAAACAACTGCTCAACAAGTGCTGCCCCGGTAGCTCAGTTGGTAGAGCGTTGGGCTCCGGCCCGCTGCTCAGAAGCATGCAGTGGCAGTGCATGTCCAGGCTTGGGATCTTTTCCCCTGAGACGCTCCGGCGCTCAATAGTTTACCCGACGTACAGGTCGGCTGGCAACTGACTGGTGAGAGGGTGACCTGAGCGGGGCGGCCGTCCCTGTGCTTTGTGGGACGTCAAACTTTGGCTTCTAAATCAACCCTTAATTGTGGGAGTTGCTCGTTCGGGTGGTGGGGTCGGGGTCTCCGTGACAAGTCCCTTGATGACTTTAGTAAGACTCCGACTCCAGCAGTCGAACTGAGAACAACTTGACAAATTTATATTAAAAAAACTAAATGTTTGAGATAAATACAACAACCATTCACAACGTTCCTAAGTGGATAGGTCTTGGTTCCGGTAATGGTTGTTCCAACTGAAGGAAAACAGGGATGCAGACACAAAATCAACTACCTCCAGCAGGTTCGCTAACCAAGTTGCGGCGAAGGGCCTGTATGTAAGAGGGAGCACCGTATATTTTTCAATCCATTTTTTTCAGCCAACGCCATAGAATTAATGTTAAAATTCATAATTAAGTGGGGCAAGGTGCCCCGGTGCCCCTAGTTCCACCCCTATGACCATTAGAACCAGTGAACAAAACGACGTTAGATGCTGGGGTACCGTAAAAAAACAGCATACACACTATGGGGGCAGCAGTGCACCAGTCAGTGTGCTAAGTGCACTGCTGCGGGCACCACGGTGTCGCATTGGAGCGATGCACAATTTTTAAAGACGCTATTTTGGATGCAGACGTCGCAGTTTCAGTGGAGCAACGGAAAAGACGGCACAGAGCACTAGTTAGTGACAGCACAACGGGGCCCTCATCAGCGGGAGTTGTGAGTCTTGGCATAAACCGACCGGTGCTTCGGAAATAACATATGCATATGTTATCACACGTACATAAATTCTTACACATCCTCAGCTGAAATGTTCCACTGGTTCCGAAGGGATCTACAGACCCATCAATATCAATATGCATCAGTTTCTCATTGACCTAAAACGCTTCGGGGGCTTAAAAAGATATGTGAAATGAGGGTTCTCCCGCTCAACAGTCATGATAGCAAAATTATTCCTTCAACGTCCGAAGTCCTGGCATGGCTAAGTGGTTGTTCACTCCTCAAATCAGCGCCGGTCGGAACATCGCGTTCTTTGCGCCGGGAGTGCCTGTATCAAACTTTTTAGCATGGTCATAAATGGAAATACGACGAGATAAACCATTGAATATAGTTTTGACAGATACTTCAGAAGTGCAGAGGTGCACAATAATAATAATATCATCATTGTTGTGGGCACAGCATTCAGTTTGCAACAGCATGAAAGCTGTAGAACTCAGCTCAAATGGAAGTATTCTATTCAAATTCCACTCTGCATTCACGTATAGAGAAATCTTATGCAAGTCATGCACTAACTTATTCAGAAAAAGGAGCACTCAGTGCCATCGTTGTGTAATAGAGCTGTCTTGCATTGATACTGATACTCGATAAGTGAGCTGTGAATAGGGTTTTTGTTGTATTATGATTCCCGCGTCGCGTTTAGCAACTTTTCATACTCACCACACACTTAGTTTAAAAACACTAATTTATTTGCCGATGTAGGCAAGGAGAACAGTATGCACTTGCACGGATAGAAGCCAATGGAATCTCCAAAAGCAGGGCGCGTGAGACGAGCCTGAATTACATTTGTTGTCGACACAGAAGTCAGAGGGAACCTTACAAATCACTCAGGTGTCACCACGCAGTACACGTTTCATTCCCGGTCGCATGAGAACCAGCCCCAATCCCAACTGGCTCAGTGCCTCTCACAGCAGCGGTGACGGCGCTCATCAGCTACTGCTAGGCCGGTGGCGGCGGGATGGGCACCCTCCTCTCGCACTGTCCTCGCTCGTACCACCAACTGTGCAGGTCACGACCGGTGTGTGCGCCGGGTACAGAGTTCTGCTACCGCTCAGGCCGTGTAGTCTGGTGCACAACTCACAGGCCCAGTTGTTGGCCTGCACCTCGTGGGTGCGCCGCCAGCGGTGGTAGCCCCTCAGTTCCTTCTCGGACATGGTGCGCAGGTGCTGCGCGAGCGCCTCCGGGCCATCAAACTGGGCCGCGTCTATGTAGGAGCCTGGCGGCGCCAGGTGAGAGTAATCGGCGCCACCTCGCACCACCGGGACCAGCTGGTGCCGCAGCGCCTGGTGCAGCCGAGCCGAGACGAAGTCGCGACAGTGCACTTGCTCCAGCGCCAGGTAGAAGCTGTAGTTGCTGCTGAGCCGGGAGAAACACTCGGAGGCGATGTCGCAGCTGGCGTTGGCTGCCGCTGGCGCCATGAAGCAGGGCTTGTAGGCGCCGCAGTCGACTCCAGCGCACGGTCCCAGCACGTCCACCGGCATGTGCCGCTGCAGTTGGTGGACGTACTGCTCGCGGCGGCTGGCCGTCAGACAGAGCTGGGGCCGGAACAGAGCGCGCCGGTCGGTGTCGGCGGCGGCGGCGGCGGGCGGCGGCCGAGGCCGCGCCAGCTTCACCGTTCGGCCGTACGTCAGCGGAACGTCGGCGTCTCGCCGGTAGCTGAGCGTCCAGTTGAAGCAGCGGTCGTACTGTCGCAGGTCCAGCGTGCGGCGGGTGGCCGGCGGCGGGTCCAGCGCCAGCAGGCCCCACAGCTGTTCGGCCGGCCGCTGGTACTGCTCCGGTGGCGGCATCCGGTGCACGTCCGCCGCCGAGAACAGCACCAGAGTCGCAGCGTCCAGGTAGCGCTCCTCATGGCTGAAGGCACAGCGTGCCCGGCACCTGCCCAGCCGCGGCACGCTGAAGAACCGCTCCCAGTTCTCGAACCGGTTCCAGAGTGGCGTCCAGAGCAGCACCAGCGGCCGGCCGCGCCACTTGGACACGGACGGAGCGCGCGCCACCCTCTCCGGCCGCACCTGAGCGCGCCGCAGCAGCAGCGGGGAGCGGACCGACCCGCGCCTAGCAGCCCCGTGGCCGCCGGAGGCGTGCTGGATGAAGAGTAGGAAGAACGCTGTCGCTGCCAGGTACAGTAACAATAGAACCACCACGAACCGATATCCGCTAATCGGCATTGTCATCACGGAAATATTCGACGTTCACTGGGAGACGAAACTCAAAGGTGTAGCCACGTCAGGGTTTGCTGTCAGCATCGATGATGGTTGGGTGCTACGCCCGAATCAGAAGCGCCTCAAGGCATTTCATTGTTTAAGCCACGTTTCTTGCAGAAATCAGGCGCTGTTGTAACACAACGTATTGATGCATTCTTACACCGCACTAAGATGTGATTGGATCACCGGCAATGAACAATAAATATTTCTCCCGGGTGCCAGTGGCTAGTTAACAGACGGACAGCTCCCCGCACGCTCAGAACGCCTCAGAATGCTGTTTGTTTTTACACAGCACCACGTTTGCAGGCCACACACACCAACCAGCTGTCCGAGACGTACTGACACGCGCTATTATTTGCTATCTTCTCACTCGCACAATCGCCGCGCCATGCCGGTAGTTTGATCTTTGACTGTTTAGATAGACGGATCAGGGGTCACAGATAGCCGGTGCCCTTTCGGAGAGTTCACGCCGTGCCGCTGCTGACACTGCAGCTCGCGGCCGCCTCCCACACACACCATTGCAGACCAGTGCGGAGTCTGAAGAGCACGCTCCAGTTACAGATGGTGATGTCCGTCTGTTGACATTTCTGCTGGTAAATGGTTCTGGTAGCTGTACGCCCGGTGTTGACCCAGACAGCTGGCGGTATTATCTAACTGTCCACGTTCCTCACGTTTATGAACATCTATTGATCCACTTTTGATTTCAGTTATGTTTAAGCTTTGGCGAAATTTGTTCATAAACCCTTACCCGTCTTCAGCTTAACACCCCTCCCCCAATACCCACTTTCCTACCTCCAAAACCAGACATCCCCCGGTAGCCGTTGGTGAGCTTGGGCTCGGCCCGCGCCAGGCATGCGTGGCAGTGCATCCAGGCTTGGGATCGGTTCCCGAGACGCTCCGGCGCTCAATAGTTTACCCGATGTACAGGTCGGCGGCAACGACGATGAGAGGGACCAGCGAGGCGGCCGTCCCTGTCTTGGGGACGTAAACTTGGCTTCAAATGACCCTCCATAGGGAGTTGCTCGTCGGGTGGTGGGGTCGGGGTCTCCGGACAAGTCCCGATGACTTAGTGAGACCCGACCCAGCAGCCGTACTAGGAACAACTGAACAAAATTTAAAAAACCAGACATCGTAGCTTGACATCGTAGGATTTATAGTACTACTAAGCAAAAAGGAATAGCACGGACAGAGCAAACATAATGAGAGGTCTCAAGCTAGCCATTGACTCCAAACTGACATTTCAGCCCAACATTGATGCCATGCATCAGAGTTGGGAGGGAGCCATGTCAGAGATGCATCAGAGGGACGCGGGAGGTGGGCCAGAGGTCAGCCCCACTCACTTAAATTTTGGGGGCGGAGCACGAGCGGGGGTCGAGTGAGAACCATACCCTTTCTATCGGAAATGCATAGAGAGATTTATTTAAGTTCGATAACTTCCCAGAAAGTGGTGAAAATTGTGAAAATGGAGAGTTCATTTTAACGTCATCAATTTTTGCATGTCAGTGCAGTTCCAATGATGCAGGTTATGTTATGCGATGACCTTGACCTGACCTTAGGTCATGACAGGTCAGGTCAGTTTTATTATTTGACCTGGCAATGTCATAAGACACATCATTAGGCCGGGCTTAGGCATCTGACAGGGCTTAGATATTTTCAGCTCTACTTAGGTAGCTCTACTCTATCAGCAGTTACAGTACAAACCATAATTTTCCATCGTATTCCTATGAGAACATACTTTGACTTTTAGAGATCTCTAAAGTGACCAGACCATTTTTTACATTCTAGATGAAATTAAAACGGACTTTCTTACACTACAATCTGCTTTTTTATATCTAGCATGGTTGCTGAGGTTGTAGGAGGAGGTTGCAAATCCCCCTATCGGCAAAGGTAGCGCGGGGCCCCGTAATGACGCGTTGATTTTTTTTAAATAAAACGTAGCCCTCAAAAGATCTTCCTTTGACCATACAAAATTGACAGATCTAAAATAATGAGGCCCCTAAAAGCCCTCTCCCACCACGAAGAAACCAAATTCTCAAAAACATGTAGATGCTTGCGCTTGGAACAGCACAGTGTGCAAATCAAGCCAGTCTGTTTTAGTTTCAAAGCAGTCCATTTTTTATTAGGGCCCTCCCAACAGGCACACTTGCCCAATTACAGGGAGTATTGGCGTGGTTGTTTAACACGCGCATTGACGGGGTCTGAGCCACCTTCGCATTGACGGGGGCGGGTACCCGCCCCTAAGATCTCGAGAACCACGGTAGGTAGCGAAAAACGGTAAACGGTGTTGGGCTGCCCATCCACTTCTCCATCGAAAACATTTGGACCATTTTTTGTCAGGTCACATTTAAGGTCACGAGAGGTCAAAACATGCCCGTCATAGGGATAACATGTAAAATTCATTTTTCGGGCATTACATCTGAACAAGTAAAGATAGAGCAAAACGACTTGAACTATATGAATCCTCTTAGCAAGCCGAATCGAATGATATATAATTTGACCTTGCTAGGTCAAATCAAGGATTTGACCTGACCTGAGGTCAGGTCAGGGTCAAATTATATAAAATGCATATCATTAGAACCGCAAAGCCCAGGCGAGTCTAATGCAGCTAAAATCAAATGCTCTATCACTTATCCGTTACTGAGTTATTCCGTAAAAACCATTTTACCCATGTATTTCCAATGGAGAGGTCATGCGTCAGTACACTGACCTTAGGTCATCGATATAAAAATACCGGAACATATTTTAGAGAACTCGGTGGGGCCATTATGTGATATGAGTTTCAATCGGATAAGTTCACCCTGCTCCGACTTATGCTATCTTAAACTTTTTGAGGTCGGGTCACTTGACCTGTACTGGTGACCTGACCTGAGATGACCTAACCTTAAAATTTTCACAGAAGTTGTAAAAATGATGAGGAAAAGGTAGACCAAGTACGGCGGCGCTACGCGCCGCCGTTTTCACTGTCTCCGAAAAACCCGAGGGGCGGGTACCCGCCCCCGTCAATGCGCGTGTTAAGGATCCTCTCCACCGGGTCTGATCGGACACGGAAGGCGGTTTCCCGCCGTGGGGATTGAACCCACGTTAATCCATGCTATCCGATCCGTAGACTTTCACGTCTGCCATTTTCCCGTATACTTTTTGCAACGGTCTTTACCTAATAGTTTCATGCTCATGAAAGGCGGAAAATGTATATTTTCGGTTCCAGGCTGCCAAATTTCCTAAATATGTCAGCCACTTCAACGATATCGAAACTACGGCTGCAGAACGGACAGGAAAATAGGCGAATGTAAATTGCAATCAGAGCAGGGCGGTCCTTCTAAGTCCGCCAATATGCCACTGGCGGATTCTCCAAATGGTAGCGGAGAAGCCAGAGCGGTTTCTATGACCAAAAAGTAGCAGAGTAGAGGGCATCAGACTAAACAAGATCAAACTACTATCGTTTCGGATGGCATGTTACGAGGAACACTGCCCAAAAAAGCAGCAGATAGAGAACATATTTTTCATCCATCAAAATAACAAAGAAAGATTGAATGAATGTTTTTGTTGAGTTATTTTCTTTACATATCTTATAAAAAAGGGCTAATGTTAGGTGCAAGATACGGGCAAGTAGTTCTTTTCTTTAAAATATATTTACAAATCACAATGAAAACAAATTTTGGTATCGCTTTAGGAACGCTTCATAATGCGATGTGGCGGCAGCGGAGTAGCGGGCAGCGGATGGGAAAGTTGGAAAAAGTTGCGCTAGTGGCAGTAACGGTTTCAGTTGGCCAAGGCAACAGCGGTGCAGTTCTAACAGAATTGGTAGCGGCGCTCATCTCCGATTTGCATATACCTACGTTTTCTGGCGACTTTTATTTGTTGAGTTTACTCCTGATAAGCGGAGAATACAACTACGTCAATTCCACCAGGATTTCGAAGTTACGGGAATAAGTGATTTACTTTCTGGTTTACCGCGGGTGACTCTAGAACATGAAAACATGTAGCTGACAGGGGCGCCGCCACGGAATTTTTACGGGAGGGGGACGGAACCGGGCTGGTGCTGACCGGGGGAGGCAAATTTTGAGCATATTCGGTACCTCACATCATTCATGACAATGGACCCAAAAATTTTGGGGGACGTCCCCCCTGGTTGGCCAACAGGGGCACACGTCCCCCGCCCCCTCCCCCGCTTTCGGCGCCCATGGTGGCTGATTACCTGTTCGTGACATTTGAACGCGAACACCCTATTTGGGATGCTAGTACCTTGCATTATAAGGAACGTGTCATTACCCTTTCTTTTACGGTGTGGTAACTGAGGAGTGGTTTGACGACGGGAGAGCCAGCCAATAAAGTGCATCAAATATAATAATTGTTGGGTTTTAATCACAGCCAGCTGCCAAGGTTACACGGTGTCGCCACCTCCTACTTTGTTGAGGGGGGATTTGAGAGATCAGATCGACTTACACCGAGACTTCGAACCAGGGACCGGTGGCTTAAGGAGATTTTGATGCTCTCCGCTAAGCCACCCATCCACCATAGTTATAATTGGGGTTTATCGACGCACCAGCTGCCACTCACATGGCGTCGGCAGCTCTTTCCCTGATGGAAGGGTTTCTCGGGGGGCAGATTGCTCCTTGTTCGGGGGTTCCGCCGGGTCTTGAAAGCAGGTCAACCGCGTGGTAAGCGATAGTGCTAACCGCTACACCACCCCGAAAAAATGTCCCAAATCAAATTTCTCAGTGGAGTTACCATACGCGTTACCTCATTTTTCCGCTGCAATATTGTCCGTATTAGTTTTATACATTCAATGTACTCCCCTGACCCATCTATGATAAAAGGAATGTGTTAGATAAACAGCACTTCTCCATTTCTCCAGGCGACAATCAGAACAGGCCGGAAGGCCTGTTAGGATTGTCGCCTGGAGAAATGGTGAGAGCAGGAGGGAATATATGGCTCTGCCCCCCGCGTGTGCAGCCCACAGCCAGGGATCGAAAGCAAGCGGCCGCCGCTGGTGAGGTTTAGGTTTCAGCTGAGTGGCTGCGTTAGTGCGGTCGTATCCGTCCCCTGATCACCGCGTGCCGCTCGCCATGGGCGCAGAAGCCGCGCTTGGTATGCCGCCTCGGCCCGGGGAGCCAGTATTTGCAGCGCGTAGTATCAATGTTTACTGTCACGTCCGGTGTCCAATAGCAGTCAGCCCGCCCCTCGGCGACATCTCCGGACAGCCCCACTGTCTCAGACTATACCCAGACCTATCGCTCAACGCTTGACAGCTCGTGCATACGGCACGGCACAGTCTAAACGGGAACACACGAACACATTCCCACTCACGTGAAGTGTTCTGCACGTGACAATTTCAGATGTTTCCTGTTTTTGCCTGTGCGATGCCACCTGTCTCAAACTCGACCAGACCTGTCTCAAAAGACAGGCCGGACTTGAGAGCTCGTGCATGCGGTAAGGCTCACACAAGACAACCGAAATATCTTGTTCTGTGGCACCGCCTACACAGGACAAGAACAACCTCAATTTTTCCTTCAATCGACGAGAGGTCACGTGAGTCTAATGTCAGATGTTCCGCTGTTTTATTGCGCCCGTGCGATGCCAGCACAATTCTTTGGACCTGTGGCATTAGCTGTTTGCCTGACTTTATTGGACAGTCCCAGTTGGCGGCAACTGAGCACGGGCGAGCCTTACTCGGCCCATATTCAGGATCTGTCGCCTGCCTGGCATGAAGACAGTTCCGCACAAGATGTGACCGCATCATGAGCGCGATATCGTAGAACGCTCATCCTTCGCTGATGCCGTAGTACATGGCCATCATCTATCAATGTCCCATTTACCGTACAAAGAACGTTTCAATTAGAAACCTTCACTTCACAACTGGAAACTTATAATTGGCACAGCCACTGCTTTACCTCAATTACGGCTCCAAGTCCGGTTACGAGTGAGAAGTACGTGCTCTCACTGGCGACCTCGTAAGATGGATCTCGGTCATCTGTGTACACAAGTTCTCATCAAAGCTATATGCCGCCTTCCAGAAATTTGTCACGAACGATAATTTCCCATCATCCAAAGGCTTTACAAAAAACTGGTCATCCTTCTTTCGCCGGGGGAAAAGCAGCACTGCGTTGAACCACTCCGGTTTGTCCTCCCGAGCAGCGTCTGGACGTTATTGAATATTACATGTATTTAGCACAAGACAATGGTTTGGATTTCACACCAGTCCACATCCGTTGCACTGATGTAAGAACATTGCGATCAGTACCAAACTGATCACAGCACAATATCCGTGTTCTTTTCACAGATCAGCGAATGGTACACGTTAAAAGATACGCCCCACATACAATCACAAACGAATCACATTTAGCATTCGTCTTAACCCTGAACGTCGACAATTCAGCATTATTGAGCCTCACTATTCGACACACTCATCACCATCTACACAGCTGACGTATCGGCACATCACACACAGCAGAACTCAGCACGCTTCCATAGGCACGCCGCTGTGCGTGCCTACCAACGCTCGCTTGATCCCGGCTCCGGTGCCTCGCAGGCCGGTGCTGTATCCGAATCCCTGCCGCGTTTGACTGAGTGACTGGCGGATGGCAGCGGCGCCGCCATTGGTGTATCACAGCAGGACGCACCCCTGCCTCGGACCAGGCAACAGCGGCCATCAGCCCGGCCGGGGCTGGTGGGCGCCGCCATCGGTGTATCACAGCAGGACGCGCCCCTGCCTCGGACCAGGCAACAGCGGCCATCAGCCCAGCCGGGGCTGGTGGGCGCCGGCATCGGTGTATCACAGCAGGACGCGCCCCTGCCTCGGACCAGGCGGCAGCGGCCATCAGCCCAGCCGGGGCTGGTGGGCGCCGGCATCGGTGTATCACAGCAGGACGCGCCCCTGCCTCAGACCAGGCAACAGCGGCCATCAGCCCAGCCGCGGCTGGTGCCACACCACACTGCCCCCCAGACAGCCCGTCACCAACAGACACTCGGCCGGCGAGAACTTGGCAGTGACGACGGCGCGCCGGTGCGAGGTGGTGGTGGCCAGCTCGTGCAGCCGCTGCGGCTGCGGGCCGGCGCACACGCTCAGCTCCTGGCCGCTGCCGTTGAACGACAGCAGCCGCACGCCGTAGCCGAACGGCGAGCAGAGCAGCCGGCCGTCGGCGCTGAAGCACAGCTCCTTGATGAAGCCGTGCGTCAGCTGCAGGTTGGGCTCCTCGATGTAGCGCGCAAGTCGCGGCCGGTTCTGCGCGATCTGGTGGCCGAAGTCGACGTGCCGGTACCGCTCGCGAGCGCGCGCCTGCGAGCCAATCAGGAAGACCGAGTCGGCGCCGCCGCCGAGCCGGCTCGGCCCGGCGCGGATGATGAACGGGCCCTGCGCGTCGGCGCCGGCGTCGGGCGACTCGCCGCGCTCGACGGCTCGCTGCCGGCGCCGGTGCTCGCGGATGATCTCCAGCGCCTCGACCACGTCGGCGGAGGGGGCGCGCAGCTCGATGCTGCGGCCGGCCAGCGCGTGGATCAGGTCCGGCTCGCCGGCGCCGTGGCGCAGCGTGGCGTTGAAGCGGATCTGCATGATGGGCCGGTGCCGCTGGTCCCCGGCCGGAGGCTCCGGCTGGGGCTCCGGCTCCTGCTCCGGCTCGCGGCTGTCGTTGACACGGATGGTGAACAGCGGGCCAGCGTTGGCCGCCAGGCCCTGCAGCTCCCGCACGGGGTCCTCGTCTCCGGCCGGCACCGGCGCCGGAGGAGCGGCCAGCTCGGCAGCCGCAGGCGGTGGCGGGGGCGGCGGCTGCTCGGGCGGCGGCTCCGGCTCCGGGGCGTCGTGCGACGAGTCGGGGTCCAGTGTGAAGACAGGCGGCCGCGGCCGGCTGTCCTGGATGTCATGCACGCACGTCCACTCGGACGCCTCCTCTCCGCTGGTGTTCCGGCTGGCCACGCACCAGCCCAGCGGGTGCATCGCTAGTGAGGCGATCATGTCCGCCTCGTTCCCTGCCGGACACGTGACCGTCAGTCGGTGACTGAGAAGCCCGCAACACCAGCGCACGCCACGCACAAGTGCTCCACCAAGTGCTGAACTGGACGAATCAGGTTCCTCACAGGAAAACTGCGTCAGAAAAAACAGCGGGAAACGTGAAAAAACGTATGCATTCGAGTGACTCTCAAACAACAAGTGACTGTATGCATTCGAGTGACTCTCAAACAACAAGTGACTGTTTCGGGCGTCACCGACAGCGAGAGTGGAGGCCAAGACTAACGCTTGACGCGAATGGGTTTCACCTTGATAACCCTAACGACCAAACGGGGGCACATTGATTAGTAGTCCTTTTACCAGCCATTGGTCCTCGATACTCATTTGAATAGTGTCATGTCTGATTCATACTGTTTGTATTCTTAAGCCTTACAGTTAAACTACTTAGTTAAAATTTCTGTCATGTTCCATATTGTTCATTTTCCTCCAATGTTTCTCTGTACACAGTCATTTTTTCCATTTTCGGACACACGCCACATGCAGCTTACACTCACACACTCGACACAAACTGCGATGGCGTTTCCCCGCACCCTTCCACCGTGGGCTGCAAAATCTACACGATGAATATAAAACTCGACACGGCGCATCATCATGTACGACTCACACTTCCACACTAATGAGGTGGTTTTTAAAGTGTTGTCGCGATGAGTATGGAGTGATTATAAACACTGGAAGGAGATGGTAAGGATGAGGAAAAGTGAGGATAAAGAGGATGGGATTCTACCATCACAGTGTTCATAGTTTTGCGCGTTGCGTGTTCAAGGCGTTTTTTTCGAGCCCTGGATTTCGGTAGATTTGACGAGTCACGTGAACATCAGCTATCTCATCGTTGGTGCGTGCACCGGCTGCTCGAGGCCGGAGCACGTATGTGTGAAGGCGACTGCCTAAATGTGGGGTGGGGGTACCTCTGGGGAGCCGCGGGGTAGCGCGACACTCGTCTGAGACTGTAGTATTTTGGGACTTATCGACGCACCAACTGCCAGGGTCATATGGCGTCGCCAACTCTTTCCCTGTTGAAAGGGTTACTCGGGAGCCAGATTGCTCCTTGTTCGGGGAATCCGCCGGGCCTTGAACCCGGGTCGGTCGTGTGGAAAGCGAGCGTGCTAATCACTAAACAATCGCCTAGATAGTAGAGCATGGCTGGAAAGGTGAGGCCACCTGCTGGAGAGCCGAGCTTTCCATCGGCCATAGTTCGACCATTCCCGACATCCGGGTTGTTGGAGCGAACCGCCATGTGATCCCAGTCGCAACACAGGGGGCCTGGACCAACTAGTCGACATGCAAGTCATTAAAAAAGAATATCAGATCAGGTATCCATCGGTGACGGTGTGTCTTGTTGCATTCTTCTTAATCAGTTCCCAGGTACCTCGCACGGCTAACCAGAAAGAGAACATCTGGATGGGGTTCGGATATGCTCGCTGGAAGGCTAGCAATTAAGAATTGTCTGATGTATATTTTCGAGGGCATTTTGACTGTACTACTACTTTTGGCTTGGAAGCTGTGTCTGTTGGTCAGCCTTTCAATATCGATGCTGTGGGGGTTTAACGCCGCAACAAGTGCTAAGGCTATACGGTGTCAAGACCTCACTCTGCTGAAAGGGATTTTGCGGATCAAATTGAGCTTGTTGGGAGAACCCGCCGATACCTGAAGCTGGGATCTACAGCTCAGGGACAGACGCTCTACGTTTGTCACTGTCAGAAGCCGTTACCCAGCTAGTGGGGGTTTCTCTGCAAAACTATCCACATTCATTCTGAAAGGATAAAGTTCCATGAGAGGGTGCAGCTGCGGAACGAGACACCATTGGTTGATTTGAAAACTGCTGCCGTATTCCCCAGCTTCAGTACACTGACAGGTAAGCTGACCGCGACGCAGTTATTAGTAGGCTGCAGCTCGGAGGCTCCCCAGGAGAAGCTGTGCAGCATTCAAGGCCCGAATATAGAGAAGCTGAAAAAGGAGATCAAAGCGACTGAATACGTCTGAAAAGGTACGCTGTAGCATCGAATAAGGTCAGCACCGACAACGGATAGCAAAAACACTATGGATCAGTGTGATGGACCAGTAGCAGCAGTTACCAGCCAAAGGAAAAATGGTGTGAGAAGATCGAAAGCAGTGTTTTGCTGGTGGGGAAAAGGAACAGTTCTCAAGGTATCAATATGTAAGGCCACGACACAGAAGTGCGAGCATTGCAAAAGGTTCGGTCCCGTCAGCAGATGTTGTCGAGCGAAAACGCCAGTCCAGGTCGTGGAGATGGCTGCCGCTGCAAGCTCCAATGGAGAGTCGGGAGGGTATATGCGTGTGGACGGTGAAGGTGGGCGGACAAAGCTGGATTGTTGCTTGACATATGTTCTCTAATTACCACACATCTTTCACAGATACAGGACCGCCTGTTTGAGTTCGCGCAGTTGAAACCAGCTCCAACTGTTCTGCAGGCTACAAAGGTGAGGCTTGGACCGCGCGTGGTATCATGCAAATATGCATTCGATCTGGGCACAGCAAATATGCTGATGCAGATGGGCATGTTGTCGATGCTGCCACCCCTCTTCTGGGACGGGATATCCTGAAGAGCCTACAACTATCCGTGCATAATGGGGAGTCAGTGCACGCTGTTGACAGGCAAGAGAATGAGAGTGTGCAGTCATCGCGGGCTTCGTACACCGAGTGAAGGTGAGGTCAGACGTTCCGCCAGTGCAGCAGCGACTCAGACATCTACCGTAGCTGGTCAGAGAAGAAGAAAGACAACATCCTCTGCAGCCTGAGAAACAATGTATAATGTCGGGAGACAAGGTAATCCGTAGAGCTGTGAATTGGGAACAGACAATCGCTTGTAGCCGTTCTCGATTGGCCAGTTGGTCTAGCTCGTGAGCCGCCTAATCAATTCACTTCGGGATCTCGGTTGAACCAGAGCGGGCTCAATTAGCTCGGCCGGTTAGGTTGAGTCAATATCGGAGTCAGTTTCTAAGCCGTGAGCCACGGTTTAGTCGACTCAACACTTTAATGTTTAGAATATGTATACTTAATAGGCAGGCTTCTAATATAAAGTAATATTTTGAGGATCCCATATTGTTATTTAGGGATAACAAGTTGTTTTTATAACCAGATCCACACCAGGGACAATTAATATTGAGGGGATGCTCAGGAGCCAGTAGTAAAACAATGGGCTTCCCATCCCACCCCAACCATGTAACTTCAGTAGTCAATATGTCCGAGCGTCTGAAATACCAATGTTTCCTTCCCAGTGAGAAAGGAATGACAAAACATTGAGGGAGGGGGAAGGGGACAACATTGTCATTGGTTGTAAATGAAGCAGTTCTCGTAACATTTAACATACTTTTTGGGATTCAGTGTGTATTAATTTCATCTGATATTATCATGCTCTGGCTGACACAAAACAGACGTCAAAGATCTCGAAAAGGCGTGATAGCCAGAATTCTGATAAAACATCCTAGATTAAAGCAAATTGAAATGAACAAATCTACAGCCCTTAATAAGTATCGCACTCCCTGCACTCAATTGAATATATAACTGCATTATTTCTTATCTAATCAATAAATGTTCTATCTTTATTTTCGTATCACAACTCTTCAACAAAAAATAGGCAGCCAAATAACCGTATCCTCCCTTTCAACAGTTCAACAAACAAAAAACACCACAACTTCCCCTGGGAACAACAAAAACAGTAAATTTACCCGCTAACTCAGCGCTCCGCACGTGCGACATTGGCTTAGTTTTCATGGGCGAGAGGCGATCAGGATAGAGCTGAGAATCAGGATACATCCATCGCAGTTTCCACGATACTTTAGCTTGGATGAGGATAGAGCAGTAATGGACGGACACTTGAGCAGTCTAGCGCACCGCTGGCCTTTCCTTTCACTCCCTTCACTTTCCCTTCACTCAAATTTACAAAGAAAGCTCTACCCTCTGCAGTCTACCAAACAGTCTTCTCTCCTTTACCCTCTGCACCAATGTAAACAAAATATTTACCACCACGCTGTTGTCAAATTCTGCTAGATCTTGTTGGATGCGGATTGACGAGAATCGGATTGAAACCCGGTTTCCATTGCTAAAAGCTCAATCTGTATCGTAACGGTATCCGGACACAGCGTGCGATCGCGATTAAAATTGTGCATGAGATCTAGGTCGTTGTATTCGTAGCTTGAGCGTATAAACCAGACTATGGTGTGCTGCAGATCACGTGAGGTGTAGCATAACCTTACTTTTTGTAGCATGTGATAAGTCATCGGCTCCTTTTATCGCAATGCCTGTTACTGGTGATCGGACTAATAATATTGCAAATCTCAAACGTTCTTTGTGCTTGGTGAAAATATATTGCCAACTATCTTATCAGGAAAGGATGATACGGTTGCTGGTTTTGCTTGATCGTAATTTCTGAGCTTCATCGCACCCACATCGCATTTGGTTTTATCAAATGGGTAAGATATTTGTTTGTTCATGGGGCAATAGGAAGAAAAAGAGGCGGAGGTACTGTTTTGTGGTGTGCTAATTCATGTATTACAATTAACTATCAGTATGGCTGATAAAGCAAAGTGCATGGATTTCACGTAAAAGCCTTGTCCTCTCATCAAACACATGTTGGTATTTTTCCATGAGGAGCAAAAAAGCTGGGTCATGCTATCAAATGTGTTTTTTCAGTCTCCATCTGCACTTTGATTGTATGTGTCGGTGTACAGTGACAGTAGGGAGGTTCTATTTGCTTATGCTTGAAATGCCCCGAAATGGCCGCTATATGACCTTACAGTTGGTGTGGGATTAACGCAAATTAAGTTACTTTACCTGTTATGAGTTTTAGGCTTCAGCTTGCAAAGCTTTCCTTCGAGAGTTGCAATGTTTTGAAAAAGTTACCGGTCAGACGACTGTGGCAAATATTTCCCCAAGTGCAGGAAACAAAATATAAAAAAGTATAACGGGTATTTTATGGGTCATTTTTTTAAGTAGAACTTTAAAATGGTCCGTTACGTGGTGCTTCAAATGTTAAGAAAATAAGCAAATGAAATATCAAGAAAAAGACAAAAAGTTCACGGTGCTCCCCGGGTACCTCCATTCCATGCCGAGACCATATAAACATGGCCCTGACTGGGACAGCAATCCCAAAAAACACATCTGGTGAGCTTGGTTTAACCCGCGCCCCACCGGGGGTCCGGCGCCACCTTCGCCCTACGGGGGCCATCGATGCCCCCCTCTAAGCAACTCCGAAAATATATGGGTTAGCGCAAATCTGCAAAGTGCATTATAAAGCTCGCGTGAGTCATTACTTAGCATGTTTAAGCGCTCAGGTCAATAGAGAGGTCAAGTTAGGTCAAGATAGGCTATTTTTAGTCAAATATGCAATGCTTAAGCAAACTGGGCAAACTCTTTTTTTCAAAGACAGCTTTTCCCGTGCCTTTTCAATGGGAGAGGCCACCTCGTGACCTGACCTCAGGTCACGAAATCGAAAAAATCCCGGATATACATCTTGTAGACCCTGGAGGGTTCATGAAGTGCAGGAAGTTTCAAATCGATCGACTTAGAAATGTTCGACGTACTTCCATGAATTGAGACAGAGGCAGATCTGAACGAAACGTTGGGGGAGAAGGTAACCCGGATAAAATCGTAAAATTGTGTTTTAAAGAAAATCCATTGGCTTAAAGTGGGCACAATTTGGCCGCTTTGGACGGAGGAGTGGTTGCCTAGCCCCCTCTGGCTCCATCCCTGAATTGAGAAAACGCAATAAATACGGATTACGTAACACAGATATCCTTTTGAATGGACTTCTTGCCTCGATTTTTCGAGAGTCCATTTGATTAGACGCCGGCATAACAGAGGATGCAAAAGAACGGCATAAAGCTCATAATTGCGCTGGCGCCAGTCAGATGCGTGGCTTGTCAAAGCCCCAGGAATCTGAACATAAATAATCAGGCGTATCCAACACAGCTGCTGCTACCGGAGCAGCAATAGCCAGACATGGCATAAAGCCTGATCACAGAAGCGTGGCAAAAGCTCCAATCACAGATCAGTTAACGGCCTCTCTCGGTGCCCGCTGATTTCTAATGAAAGCCACCCGCTGAGATGTGACGTTTTTTGTTGGCTCAGGGCCGCCGGGCGCTGCCAATTGATACGCGATAGGCGGGATTACTCAGAGCAGACTGATTACTCCGCTAGAGGAGAGCCGGCCATGCGTCCGTGGATACCCGCTGCTGCCGGTCAGCCGGCGCAACCCCTGTCAGCGGCAGCGGGACAACACGGTGGCATTCTACGCCTGGAGGCGCGACCCAACACGTCTGCCGTCCCAGACGCCACGCCGCCAGTCTGAGCCAGATATAGCACCCGCCCAGGCCTGCCGCCGCGCAGTGAGCCACTCCTGCGTGCTTATCCATGTGTTCTGCTCAGAACGTGCCACCGATGGTCACTCTTGTATAATTATTTATTTCTTCGAACTTTGTAGAAGAGGTGGCAGAAAGGATATTTCGACTTGTGAGATGTGGACTGTGCGAATGAGTCATTTGTTGACACGTGGAAAAGTCTCCAAATTGTACGGACGCAACACACTTTGGAGACTGCAAAGCAGGCAAGGAATTATCACCGCTCGCTTACCACAGAACATGAAACCTTAAACCTAGCATGTGACCTTGAACATGTTGACCTTGAACCTTAAACCCTCGGAGAGAGAACGGGGCCAAATTTCTTACGATAACGAATATGTCAAAGCACTTGAAATGTTCTAAGGAATTAAAAACAAACACGGTCACTTACGGTTAAAAACAAACTCCAACTCCGGCCCCTTCCTCACTGAGCATCCTGGAAACTGTTTGAAGGGCACGCGATCACCCAGGACCTCATTTCTGCTATACTGCATCCCACCATGATTACGACCGAAGGTTGCGTAAAATTTCGAACCATTCCTGGCCACCAGGATTAAGCTTGAAAACAGCTAACCTCCGACAGAAAGCCTGGAGCCATTTAGACGATCTTTCACGTTTTGATAAATACTTTCAGACTGCAGTGAGATAAAGCCTTGGTCTGTGCTGCCGACTGCCCTATTTTAAAAAGGTGACAGTTTAATTCAGGATGAAAAACTTCAGCCACAATAAGTTCATTTCATATTGCCATGACCTGAACATCAGACCGGGTCACGGGAAGAGTTTTTGTGCAAGAACCAAGGTAAATGTGAAATTATTTGTCTCAGGGGCTTATCGACGCTCCAACTGCCAGGGCCATATGGCGCTAATTTGTCTCTGGAACATCAGAAGTTCGCATGGATTTTCCAATGGTCTAAACTCAAGTTGAGTGTTAGCGCATAACCGATTTGCGCGAGGACTTTTGTCAATTTGTCTTAAAGACTGCTACTGAAGACATTACGCAGGCATCTGATAGCTCCAAAAACATGCTTTTTTCATCGCGTGCTATTTTACCACACATCTCTCAATTTGTATTTCAAAGGTGTAATGGCTCCGTTATTCTTATTTTCCTACAATGGAGTTTTCGCCAGAGCGCCCTTGGAGGTAGATAGACAACTAGCGTAGTCAAGAATGACCACGCTAGTTGTCAAGAACGACACCGCTAGTTTGTGATGAATACGTGTACCCAATCCTACCAATCCACCAATATTGGCCAGCAAGCCAATCTAACTGGTAATAGTAAAATAAAAAAACACACAATGAATAGTTCAGGTTCACTTTGGCGTATTGATCTTGTCTGGGCCACTCCAGATTTATTCAATTTTTCAGATTCTGCAATCTTACTTTCAAACCCCACGACGACAGATTTCAAGTTTAGAAAAAACCCTCTAAGAACAGTTTGCACGAGCAATAAATACCTCGAATATTGTTTTGTTCGGAGACTTCAAAGCTGTTAGCACTCAGGTAGTCTGCAATACTTGGGGGGGACTGTCGCCTGGAGGTTCACCCGGCATACGCGGATAGGGGGGAGAGGAGGGCACGTGCCTCCCGATCGGCCCTCGGCGCCCCCTGAAATGGTCATGGCGCCCTCTGAAATGTCGTTTCCCCTCCCCCTCCGATGCGAAAATCGACGCCCACCGATAGGATTTTTCGCCCACCTGATGGGTTTTTCCGGTCAAAAGTGGCGCCCCCTGGTCCGGATGGCGCCCCCCTCGATCGGCAATCCTGGATCCGCCTATGCCACCTGGGCGTTCAGTTTGTTGAGCCCACAATCAAGAACGATTAGATATAAATCAAGGCGTTCTGGTAATGAATAAAACGAACGAAAGTCCACATAAATCGGCTCAATATAAAGAGCCGCCCGCCACGGGTGCTGGAACACTGGCCGATATTCATTCACTCAGCGACCAGGCGTTACCACCGCTAGATGCCGCGGCCCGCTCCGATACGATCGACGTGAGACCAGAGCGGAATCCTGATGTAGCCAGGCGTGGTGTTTTGTTTTACAGAAGACCTTCGGCTGGTTGAGCGAGACCATTCGTTTCGTTCCACGAGTGAAAAAGAGCTTGCCCACACCAATCCTTCGCCACGACGCAACGGAGACAAATCACAGTGAAGCTAGTCCGACTCACAGGTGACTCCGCACAACGCACACGCAAATCCATATTAGTGCAGCGTGACGAGTTCGACACCACCTTTTCCGAACGGCGCCATCAACTGCGCCTCGCTGGACGCCTTTGCGCCAGTCAGGCGCCGAACGTTCCATCAAACCCGGGCGCCTGCACTCCTGCTTTCAAAAACATTCTGGCAAGAGCCCAGTCAAGTTTGTTGTCCAGTGATCTTATATTTGTTTCAAGCAGTTCCACGCCTTTCCACAAAACAGATATCTATGACAAGCAGAGCTTTTCTCGTTAATATATCATTCCGGATCGCTCTCGCAGCAGCACCATTTTCACTTTATAGATTGCTGAGAAAATGTGCGAGACCGCATTTATCTTACCCGCAATAAAATACACTGCCACAGGACGGTGCATTCCACGAGCAGGAACAAGACCGTGTGACTATCTGTGTTGAGCGCACCAGTGAAGTCTGGGTGATAGATCACCCAGGCTGGACGGCTTCAAAACAAAAAGTCAGCAACAACAACAGCCAGGCTGATTTCTCGAGACCCGGAAGGCGAGCCCAGCAGCACCGGTCGATAAGGCAGAGTTCAACATTCCTAGCTTTATGTAGAAAATTACGTTTATAAGACGGCGATTAATTACTAAAATTGAGTTCATCAGGTTTTTTTACCTCTCGTAAAACACAAGATTGGAAGATGCCTGGCTTAGCGCCGCAGATGTATAGCATTACACACTGATCTCACGTAGTTTCAGGGACGGTGGACACCGGAACACTGGACGGTCGCTTTTAAAACGAACGCCTCGATCGTTGCAAAGCGGATACCGCCGTATCGAGTGCGATGGTTTTGTGTCGCTGGCACGGTGTTACTAGTTCTTTATGCATCTGAGAGCATGTCTATTTCCTCGAAAATTCAGTATGTATTTGCAGTAGAGTTTCTGACCTAATACGGAACGAAATAAGATTGGAAACATTCAGCGTCTCCGTCGAAGACTGGAGATCGGAGTCCTTTTCCTAGTATCTGCTGCGATAAGCGTTTAGGCAGCGGGGCAATATAAATGGTTGAGCGGTAGTTGCAAAAAAGCCCGAGGTAGAAAAAGCTGGAAGCGACAAAAACACGTTATCTTTTCAGAAACAAACAGTGCCTTGGGGCTTACATCCATTGCCTTCTATTCCTGCCACTACAGGCACCCTCCTGGTGAGGGAGCTTAGGGGTCGCCCATGAATTACGTAACGTATATTTGTGATTTTTAACAGTCCACCCAGATAATGTTTTTTGACACGCACGTGTTATCTTTGCTAACGCTGTGGCTGACCCCCTCCCCCTCCCTTACCCCTGCCCAGGGTTGGAAAAAACCCGGTTTTTTTGTAAAAAGCCCACGGGTGTGGGTTTTTGCGGGTTTTTTTGTGGGTTTTTTCCGGGTTTTTTATTTTTGTTTTGTAGCATTCTCACCACAGCGTTTCTAGATTAATGTCATTGTTTGAGCACGTATTAAGACTGTGATGCTTTCAATATCATCGTTGCCTAACAGTCTTTGCCTCAGGTGGTGGAGATGGGAAGAAGCTCCTATTCCCTAATCTGTTCTGAAGTACCCGATTGACGGCACCGTGCAGAACCCTTCCTGGTTTCATGGGCACCCATGGATAAGAAAAACGAACCGACTTTTTGACTAGAATAACAATTTTTGGGGATTATAAGCTCATCCACTGCTATGGTCATGCGGCGTCGTCGACTCTTGTTACTGTTTTCTCTTAGGAGCCGGATTCTCCGTACTCAAGAAATCCACCGGACGTAAGCCCGGGCGACCCCGTAGAAAGCAAGTGCGACAAGCACCACACCGCCGCGCCCCACGGGAATTCACTTTTTTCTAAATCAGTAGCTCATATTCCTCATGGACTAGCGCTGAAAATCTTAGTCGGGTACATCAATAAAGGCCAGATCACAATTCTCAGAGCACAGTGGGGCGTATCCATTATTTGCTCAGGGGAGGGGGCGTGGATATAGGCTCGGGGGCACTGCACGGGGCCCGAGCGCAAAGATCGCTAATTAAAATAAAAAGAACGTCAGCGGTGGCTGATGGGATGGTGGAGTGAATCGGTGTGGTTCACGTGACTTTTATTGGCTGTTTTTACATACATTGCTGGTTTCTTTGTCTATCTAGCTAAATAAGGCGTGGTATCCTTTTTATTATTTTGCGACCCGGGGACCATCTGTGAGGTGCTATCAACACGAATTCTTTGGGCAGTTTGAGAAAACTTGGCCGGCGCCTTGAGACAAAACCTCCCCTCCCGCCAGAAAAAGCTATTGAGTCGCCCAAGAACGAGTCTAGGGATCCCCGAGACCAGCTCTGGGGGCCCCATGAACTAAGACAAACTCTTAAAGCTCCTCGAGACCAGCACTGGGGGCCCCAAGAACAATTCTTGGGGTCCTTCGAAACCAGCTCTGGGGACCCCAAAGGCCGAATCTAGGGACCCCACGAAACCAACTTTCAGCCAGGTTCAAGACGAACTCTATGGGCCGACGAGACAAACCCTCGAAGGCCTTGGAGACCAACTCTGAGGCCCCCGAGACGAATTCTTAAAGGCCATCCGAGAGCAACCCTGGGCTCTCCGAGAAAAATTTTCCGATCCCCCAAGTAAGAATATTGGGCCCACCGAGACCAACTCTGGGAGCCCTCAGAGACCAGCTCTGGGCGCCCCCCCTCCCCGTGACAAAGTCTTGAGGGTCCTCCAGACCAACTCTGAAAACCCCGGGAAAACTTTTTGGGGCTGCTCCAGAGACCAAGTCTGGAGGTCCAGAGATAAACTCTGGTGTCCCGTAGCCGAATCTGTGGCCCCCAATTCAAAATTTTGGTGGGCCCTGCCAGACCAACGCTTGGGTCCCTGAGACTTGCTATTGAGAGTCTCCGAGACAAACAGTGTGATGGTGTCAGTCTTCTTATAATCCACTTGGGGAACATAAATCAGAAAACTACAGGAGGCCGTGCAGGAAGCTCTTTACAGTGCTTAAGCTCAGCAAAGGGAAGAGGCAGTCACCCCACCTTGGCTGCGCGCCTGGAATACAGCACGATGTGACTCCACCACCATAAGCCATTTTTTCCATTCCATGAGCTGGACAAAGAAATTATTTGTGTGACTAAGCTTAAAGTCAGTCAGAGTCACAATCTGAGAGTGCACTGTTACTTTGGCATATTTTGACCCTGCATAGATGTTTATAAATTAACATATATATATATATATATATATATATATATATATATATATATATATATATATATATATATATATATATATATAAGGTTGAATTCTGGAAAAAAACTGCATGGTACAGACCAAAACTACCGTCATATTCAGAGACAGTAGGTATTGGTGTTATCCAGCGACTTTTACATGTGGCAAAAACATGATAGAAATTTGTGTTGCAAAATGTGCAATTTGGACATGTGGATTCTTAGGAATGATTTTCCTGGTAAGACGGCAAGAATTGCCAAATGCACTTTTCCAGCGGGTGGTACGAGGTGGCATATTGTACCAATTCTGCCAAACTTTGGCATATTCTACACATACCAAGGCTTAGTAGCTTAAAAGGTGATATGAACAGCAAAAAAGGCGAAATTTTTACTCAGGGGCATCTAGAAAATGATTTATGAAAAAACCCGGGTGGGTTTTATCCATTAAAAAAACCCACTAAAAAACCCAAAAACCCGGGCAGTGGGTAGTGGGCAGTGCCAACCCTGCCCCTGCCACCCCTTTGCGTTACGCAATTTACGGATGGTTCCTGACAGGGATACCCCTCCGGCCAAACAGACATAACGTTAAAAAGGACTGTGTTCAAGGAAACGGGATTACAGACATGCGCAGCCAACATTTTGCAAGACCCAAACAAATGTTCAGATGTGAAGGTCGATACATTATTTTTCATTTATATCTAGAAAATGGAGGCGGGGCAGCCACCATCAAAGTATGGTTTTCACGAGGCAGTGGGCATAGAGAATCTCTGAAACGTTTATGTGACAATAGTTCCAGATGAAAAAAACGACAAAGCCAGTAGTCCTATAAGGACATGAAAACAAACTCAACGCATCAAATGACAATGAGAAGGTCTCTGAGACGTCACGGAACACTACCGAGCTAATTCTATCGTTTTGTTGTTTTGACACGTTTTATCAGGGAACACATTGAAAAACGAAGGCTACAGCAAGACGTCTGCTCAATAACTTCATTCCATACTACTTTCCAGTGAACTTTGATGATATCCACAAGCCCACCCAATAATGCCAACACCAGCATTTTCCACGCGTAGCCAGTGAATTAGAGGTTGTATATTGTTTACCAATTACATAAACTTTGAATCATTTCTTTCCTTGGCCCGACCCGAAGGGTCACTGAGAAACAAAAGCTGTACAAAGGCTATGTGGACGGATCATATCTTAAACTCTGTGACTGCACTACCACACACCAATGCACAGTGGGCCCGCGGACCCTCAAAAGCGCTTATTATTCGGATTTCGTAAGTTCAAAAATATTGCTGCTTTATGGGTGTCATCAGCGCGAAATTGAATGTAGAATACGATGGCATTCTTATTTTTTCTAAACGACTACAAAACTCTGCAGAAACAGTCTGAATACGAGGTTTCCACCGAAAGCGTTTCGGAGCGCACTTATCGCCTGAATTTCCTTATTTGTTCACAAGTGTTTTTCAACGTTTCAAATGCTTAGAAATTAGTTTTATGGCTTTTGTTTCTAGGAACGGAGTGTTCCAAATATGTTAGTACATGTTTAACGTCATTTCGTGTATTGGTAAGGTATGGGGAGCAAATTTACCAAGTAATGTTACTGACGGAGATAGATTTGATCAAACTATATTTGAAATAGAGTTTTAAAAATATATCACCTTGTGCCGCAGTGAAACTTGGCCCACAAAGTAGCTGAAGGTGTTTACTTTCATGTCCTATAATTACTTCTTGCCCGATTTTGCCCGAATTCGTATTATGAGCATATTTGTTGTTCAGTGCAATGCACGGGTGCGGTCATAGTATTACACTATTACAAGCCAAATGGTAGAAATTGTTCATTTTTAAGGGAAGCGTCGGCAAGTTTTCCCTTTAGGATTCGTCTCGTGTCCCGGTTAACACAATTCTGAGCTAATTTCGTAGACCTGCACGTTAAGCAATCTTTTCCAGGTCACATTGGGTCAAATGCTTTACACAGGAAATATGGGTATTGTCTAAACACCGCTCGGGGTATAAGATACTGTGCAGATTGGCCTGGGTTTGCCACTCGCTTTACACTAAATGCATCAGATGATTACCTCGCTTCGCACGAGAACTGATCACGAGAGCTCAAATTTGATATGAGACGAAATATAAGACGGTCGTTTCCTTGAGTCAGAAGTGGCCTGGTACTGAGGAACAATAGGCCCCTGACTCAGTTGGAGAGGTGCCTTGCTCTAGCGAACTGTAGTTTTGTAGTGGGAAAAATGATCTCACGAAGGGATGTGTTTAACTTTGTGCGTGGCAATATTGGTATCAACAGAGTGGCAGCGGATGACGAAGTGTCATATGTTAAGTACACATTACAGGGCGGATTTAGTGAGCATAAAAGAGACACGTGCGGTCGGAAATTTCAATTTTTATTGCAAGGCTGAAGCGGAAATGGCAAGCAAGTCACAGGACCCTAAACCGCTTCTTGGAGAAAGAGAAACAGTGGCTGAATGAGTGTTCCATCGCAGCAGATTCACCGAGGGTATTGGAGCCTGTTGACCTTGACCAGCCATCTACAAGCCGGGGTCCTTGTCGGCCTGTGGGTTTATGTGGAACACTTTCTGGAAGCTCCAAACGTCGTCGAACCTCCACTTTCATGGCTGGTTACTCCTCTGCAGAGCTTTTGAATGTCACACGCTCCAAAGCGCCAGGGCCTTTCTGGTTTTCTCAAAGACGTGACCGTGACTCCCACAAGACCTACTTAGGTAAGAAAAATGCTAAGAAAACCAGCAAATACCCCAATACGATACACAGACGAAGAAGCACTTGCTGTGTTCATTGAAGGGCAGCATACGAAGCAAACCTGGCAGTTTACCAGAGAGTCGGCCAAGAGTCAGAATCAGGGGCGTAGCCAGGATTTCGCTCAGGGGGAAGGGCGGCGCCCCGAAAAAGACCCCAGCGACAGCGCCAAAAGGGCCCTGATGGGTAAAAAGGTTTCTGCTTGTTACAGAATAGAGTGCTGAAGAGGGCTTAAGAGGGCCCTGTCTGGTATGAAATTTCATATTTGACCACAGAGCATAGTGCGGGCGAGCCGCGCTTCGCGCGACCCGTGTCCTCAGGGGGCCCTCAGGGGGGGTGGCTGTCCATGCCCCCCTTGGCTACGTCCCTGGTCAGAATGCCGACATATGTCCTCCATACGACATCCCGAAGGCAAAGGAAATTGTTATCCGGAGGGGTATATTACTATGTATATTATCCTAGTAATATTATGCCAATAGCTGGACATGGGCTGCAGATACAGCAATAACAGCCTCGTAAACTACTTGGGGGGCATTTAAAAGCCCTAGATATAAAATATCGCTGATGTAGCCTCAATAGTTCGACGGTAATTAATTTTAAGCGCTTTTGAGCGCCCGCCGGCCCACTGTGCAATGGTCGAAAGCGAGGTGTGGAGAGAGAGAGAGAGAGAGAGAGAGAGAGAGAGAGAGAGAGAGAGAGAGAGAGAGAGAGAGAGAGAGAGAGAGAGAGAGAGAGAGAGAGAGAGAGAGAGAGAGAGAGAGAGAGAGAGAGAGAGAGAGAGAGAGAGAGAGAGAGAGAGAGAGAGAGAGAGAGAGAGAGAGAGAGAGAGAGAGAGAGAGAGAGAGAGAGAGAGAGAGAGAGAGAGAGAGAGAGAGAGAGAGAGAGAGAGAGAGAGAGAGAGAGAGAGAGAGAGAGAGAGAGAGAGAGAGGGAGAGGAGAGGGAGAGGGAGAGGGAGAGGGAGAGGGAGAGGGAGAGGGAGAGGGAGAGGGAGAGGGAGAGGGAGAGGGAGAGGGAGAGGGAGAGGGAGAGGGAGGAGAGGGAGAGAGAGAGAGAGAGAGAGAGAGAGAGAGAGAGAGAGAGAGAGAGAGAGAGAGAGAGAGAGAGAGAGAGAGAGAGAGAGAGAGAGAGAGAGAGAGAGAGAGAGAGAGAGAGAGAGAGAGAGAGAGAGAGAGAGAGAGAGAGAGAGAGAGAGAGAGAAGAGAAGAGAAGAGAAGAGAAGAGAAGAGAAGAGAAGAGAAGAGAAGAGAAGAGAAGAGAAGAGAAGAGAAGAGAAGAGAAGAGAAGAGAAGAGAAGAGAAGAGAAGAGAAGAGAAGAGAAGAGAAGAGAAGAGAAGAGAAGAGAAGAGAAGAGAAGAGAAGAGAAGAGAAGAGAGGAGAAGAGAAGAGAAGAGAAGAGAAGAGAAGAGAAGAGAAGAGAAGAGAAGAGAAGAGAAGAGAAGAGAAGAGAAGAGAAGAGAAGAGAAGAGAAGAAATAGAGGGAGAGAGAATCAGGGACAGAAGTCTCCCACTGGCAGCACAAGTTAAAGGGAGATACGCGAAAAAATTATTATTGTGGTTTCTTGCTATTTGAAAAATCCTGATTACGAAACTATCAATTATTTTTGTATCTTCGGCAAAATTTTGGGAGGCTACTCACTTATTATCGAAATAGGTTAACAGCTCCGATAAAATGCTGAAACCTTCACCCATCACTTACTTTTCGAAAACTATTTAAAGTTGAAAAACAATGTTTTTTGTAATACAAATGTCTGTTCTCCTGTATTTGATTTGAATTAATTTTAAACAGCTTTTAAAAACTACAAAATGAATTTGTTTGCCCTAGAAACGGAAAAATCATAATTACTCAAGTCTTCAGCTGTTTCGTACCTCGGGTCTTGAGTCATTTTCTGCTTCAGCCCCAGGATGACAAAACTTTTGCGTCAGATACGTCACGTGACCCCGGTATGAGAATTC
This sequence comes from Lepas anatifera, assembly GCA_034440635.1. Taxonomy (NCBI): domain Eukaryota; kingdom Metazoa; phylum Arthropoda; class Thecostraca; family Lepadidae; genus Lepas; species Lepas anatifera. Next base: position 972,436 of record JAOTON010001199.1, on the reverse strand, counting down.
CTAGGCTTCTGATTGGTTAATTGTGATTTCTTTTAAGCCCTATATTTCTGTTTCAAAAAGTTTTGGAATGTTGTTTTTCTAAAGTAATTTTTCAGTAGTAGTCCAAAGTTCTACATAACTGTTTAGGATAGATATGACCTAATTCTTAGAGAAATTGATAGCCTTAGCCGTGTGTACGTCATATACATCGATATGAGGGTGTACCGGTAAAGTCATCTAGAAAAGTTGACTTTGAGAGCAATTTTAAGGCATTTGCAGGCCAAGTTCGCAAAAATGAGAATAGGACTTCTGAAACAACTTTTTGTGACCTTTTGATCTAGCCAATAAAAAATTTTCGCGTATCTCCCTTTAAAGTGTCCTACCCCAGCAACGCAAGCTGGCTCGAATTGTTAGGGCGCCTGCAAACACAGGGCTCACAATATTTCGCATGTGTATGTCACAAGTCCCACAGGACAAGTCATACGTGTACACGTCCCGTTTGTGACAGGGATGAACAAACGGGACGAACAAATTCATCCTAGTCTTCCATCACGCGACAAAGTTTGCGATAGACACTATCTACATTTTATCAGCTCCATTGTCAACCAGAGCATCGCAACTTGTTATATGGACGGGGTCGGGTATTTCAGAAACCTAAGGTTGATGAAGAGCCGCGACATTTTCTCCTCTCAAGGGTACAATCACAACTGCCATAACAAAGGTACAGGGGCCGACTTGACTTCATGCGATGACACTAGAATAAAACCAAGAGGAAAGGGGCCAGCAGACCTACCTTCTGGAAAGTCGGTGATGAGTTCGATGCGGTTGCGGTGCCGTTTGAGGTCGAACAGGTGGGTGTAGCGCGCCGCGGCCGGGAACGGCGTCTTGCTGATCTGCATCAGCTTGTACAGGCTCGGCTGCCGGCCGGGACAGGTTAGTCAGCGTCTGGCAGCTGGGCAGCCTCTGGGCGAAAGACATAATGAAGCACCTCACGCACACGGCGGCGACGCGTCACTCCGACGCTCTGAAACAGGCAATTCTGGCAGAAGAGCCCACCCGCACAGGCCCCGCGTCACTCTTGATACTGCAGCATGTTAGAACGACAAACAGAAGAGAACCAGTGAGCCACGAAGCAGCACGCCGTGACTAGCGGTAACGGACACAACAGCGCTCTGTGCACCGATTGTCCTGTCCTGCCGACTGAGACCGACCATAACAAGGACACATCTGATCCACTCCAGTCTGGTCTGAGAACCCGCCGCGATGTTACGCCCGGTCTCATTGTCGATTCCGTTGGGGTACTCTCAGGTCGGGCTGCAGCGGCGTTGGAGCGCGGCTGATGCTGCACTCACGTGACCGGGGACTGCCGATGATTTCCAAATCTGTTAGAACCAGCCAACCGGCCGATTCGTCTTCCTCAATCGGCATATTTCACCACCATTTTTTAGCGCCAACTCATTAATTTTCATTCTGTGTACCCTTAGCGCGGGTGATTTCCATTAAAGACGGGCTATTTTGGGCACGTCTCGTGCGCTGAATATGGCCCTAAGTCGGTCCCAGACACGCTCCGCCATCGACAGCGCCCGCTCCGGGCACGTGCTATGCGGTGCGTGATGAACTTTTATGAATGGTCCGCCGGAACCAAAGGTTCAGGAAAGGGACTAGCTTTTGCAATAGTTGCTCTACACCCTAACTGTTGGGAAACCATGCCGGCAATCAAATGCAAAGCGCGTTATTGGGAAAACTTACCAGAAGTTACATTAATGCTGGGGACAGTCGCCGGTATAATACAATCATGGTCGCAGACAGAAAATCAATACGCAACAAAAATTATTTGATTTCTGCAGTCCAGGAAGGTCCGACGTCTGACGTTGCGGGAATATAAAAAGGCAGTAGACAATCTCGCTAGAAGTAAAAAAAAATGCACGAATCAAAACCAAGGACATTGCCAATGCCAGATAGTATACATAAAAACCCAATCGTAGTACTTCCTCAAGGTCACCTACGTTGGGTCAACTATTTCATTATCTTATTTTATTAGGACCAATCGAAATATGCAAACTCGCCCAATTGCAGGGAGCATTGGCGTGGGTGTACCTTTCCACCGGATCAGATTGGACATGGAAGGCGGTTTCCCGCCGTGGGGATTGAACCCATGGTAATACATACTGTCCGATCTGAAGACGGACAATGAAGCCATCAAACCAACCGGGCCCGAGATATTTTTTTCAAAGATGATTTCCACGTTCCGGTAACAGGTCAGGTTCCCTAACAGGTTCCGATATCATCGAGCACGGTGAAGATCGAATAAGGCACCTAAAAGCAAATCACTACGAAACTGGTCTCATCAGGTCAAATACTTCCGAATGGCTCCAGAAAAGACGCCACAGAGGCGATGGACCATTGGCAGTGGCCCAATCTATCAGTACAGCTAAAACACTGTTTCTGCCAACTTTGGCGTCGCTAGAACACCCGAGAGCCACAGCAGCGATAGAAACCGACGGCTGATAGTGGCAGGAATTCGACTCAAATGGCTTCAATCTCCACAATGAACGCAGCACTTCTAGCCACAGGCAGTGGTGTTTACAAGCCCGTCCAAAGTGAAGCCAGCGCTTGCTTTAAAAAAGCGAAGCTTCGCCAACGGCCGAGTAGAGTCTAGCTAAGGCAGTGTTACCTAAACAGCACCGTCATGTGACACGACCACACTGCTTTTCATCAATAGCGAATTAACAGATGAATTATAACAGATGAACTATAATACGATGCTATAGATACAATACAAATACAAACAAAAAGTCCTAAAATTACGAAGTCAGACGCAATTTCCTCAACATTTATGACCGCTGTTAGTGTAGTGATTAACATACGCATCCTTATTCATCCACGCTATGTTAAGGCCAAACTACTTTAAAATCAGCGTATTATTTTAACCACTGTGTCTGCTATTTCATGAGTAAACAGTTAAACTCATATAATAATGTTCAAGTATTTTGGCCTTCACACGCACATTGCTCAATCCGTTCGGACCTCAACTCATCCTTATTCATGGTTGAGTACGAATACATTTTACCTTTGAGCGGTGCTAGAAAGAACAAAATATATTACAAATTAAAAAAATATTATGTTAAACCGAGTCCCCTGAGTGTTTTTGGATTGTATGTTACATATTTTAGCCCCTGAGAAAATTTAAGAGCGAAACATCGCGCTATTTAATGAGTACATGATTAAAATAGCACAACTTTACATTAGTTTGATCTTCATAAACACATTGCTGGTAAAGAGGTCTTTAAGCTTCCGCTTAATCATTTTTTAATGCTAGCAAATCGCTCCCTTTAGAGATCCTGGTCCAGGTGAACTCGGGCCTTGTTTTAATTTTGTTCACGTTTTTCCATATCCAGATTGAGGGGAACGGAGCTCAAGTCAAATTCCCTGTAAACTTGTCTATGAGACCCCGCCCCACCATCACAACCAGAAATTCCCACAATGTCCGGTAGGTTTTAAGGCCAGCGATTGATGCCGTGCCGTAATGCACAGGAATGGCCGCGCCGCTCAGTTTACCCTCTCACGGCTCAGTTGTCAGCAGACCCAGGCTGGACAGATGTGGAGTCCCGGAGCGCCTCGGGGGAGCTGGTCTCCGGCCCTTTCGCGCGCACTAGCATTACGTGAGTTCTGCGCAGGCTGCCGGGCCGGGGTCCGACGCCCTACCAACTCAGCTCCATGTTTCCCGGACAGGGCGAACATGTTTCCCGCAGCTTATTCAACGAAAACCCCGTACTTTTTACGTCGAACACACAGACCCTCCAAAATTCGGCTTTAAAGTTCGACCCATGAAGCACACCCCATCAAACAGACGGGATTAGTCTCCCTTAAACTCAACAGGGACAAACAATCACACAAAAACATGCCCGATCCCGGCATCTAATGTAAAATATCCACTGGACATTGGCAATTTCTATATTTTCATGTCCTCATCACAATATTTTGTGGGTTATGGGAGGTTCCAGTCCGATAATAAGTTTGGCCAAATAAAAATACTAGCGTTCTATGATTCACATGGCTGGCACTCCACATAACTAAAAGATAATTACAAGCACAATAGGGTCCCGGGCTCAGCAGACTGTTCCAGAGATTCGGCCAGCCTAGCGCAAGGACTACTACCACTGGCTCAGAAAAAGGCCCCAAATCAAAACGCAAGCTAAAATAGTTCGCGAAGTGAAATCACCATCCCCAATCAAAACTCGAGATCGAAAAGCAGCCCAAATACGGCTGGAGCACAATTTTCGAAGCGTCCCACCTTGAAGCCCCGGAGGTCGTCCTGCATGGTGTCGAAGTTGACGTCATGTACCACCATTAGGTAACCGTTGTTGGTGCAGATGACCAGCTTGCTGAAGTCCGGCGTCAGACTGGTGCGCATCAGGCCGTTGGTGTGTAGCACGCGGGTGTACTGAGCGCCGCCTTCCGAGTCCCTGCCGCAGCCACGCGCCAGCGTCAGAGAGCGTCACTCACCCACCAGCGTCAGAGAACGTCACTCACACACCAGCGTTGGAGGGCGTCACTCACACACCAGCGTCAGAGAACGTCACTCACACACCAGCGTCAGAGAACGGCACTCAAACACCAGCGTCAGAGAACGGCACTCAAACACCAGCGTCAGAGAGCGCCACTCACACAGCAGCGTCAGAGAGCGTCACTCACAGACCAGCGTCAGAGAGCGGTACTCACACAGCAGCGCGAGAGAACGGCACTCAGACCAGCGTCAGAGAGCGTCACTCACACACAAACGTCACAGAACGTCACTCACACGCCAGCTTCAGAGAGCGTCACTCACACACCAGCGTCAGAGAACGGCACTCAAACACCAGCGTCAGAGAGCGTCACTCACACACCAGCGTCAGAGAGCGCCACTCACACAGCAGCGTCAGAGAGCGTCACTCACAGACCAGCGTCAGAGGGCGGTACTCACACAGCAGCGCGAGAGAACGGCACTCAGACCAGCGTCAGAGAGCGGCACTCACACAGCAGCGTCAGAGAGCGGCACTCACACAGCAGCGTCAGAGAGCGGCACTAACACACCAGCGTCAGAGAGGGGCACTCACAGATAAACATCAGAGAACGTCACTCACACACCAGCGTCGAGAGAACGGCACTCACACCAGCGTCAGAGAGCGGCACTCACACACCAGCGTCGGAGAGCGGCTATCATAGACCAGCGTCAGAGGGGCACTCACAGACTACCGTCAGAGAGCGTCACTCACAGACCAGCGTCAGAGAACGGCACTCACACACCAGCGTCAGAGAGCGGCACTCACACAGCAGCGTCAGAGAGCGTCACTCACAGACCAGCGTCAGAGAGCGGTACTCACACAGCAGCGTCAGAGAGGGGCACTCACAGATCAACATCAGAGAGCGTCACTCACACACCAGCGGCAGAGAACGGCACTCACACACCAGCGCGAGAGAACGGCACTCAGACCAGCGTCAGAGAGCGCCACTTACACAGCAGCGTCAGAGAGCGCCACTCACACACCAGTGTCAGAGAGCGGTACTCACACAACAGCGTCAGTGAGGGGCACTCACAGATCAACATCAGAGAGCGTCACTCACACACCAGCGCAGGGAGAGAACGGCACTCACACACCAGCGTCAAGAGAACGGCACTCACACACCAGCGTCGGAGAGCGGCTATCATAGACCAGCGTCAGAGGGGCACTCACAGACTACCGTCAGAGATCGTCACTCACACACCAGCGTCAGAGAACGTCACTCACACACCAGCATCAGAGAGTGTCACTTAACCACCGGCGGCAAAGTTCGCGAACATACAGTAGGGAGAGTAAAACAATGAAGTAGTTAACAATAAGTAAGTGAGGATAAACACACCGTTGCACTTACGTAAGAAGCAAATTTCCACGCAGAGTCGCGATGAGCATTGGCACACGATTTTTTATGGAAAATATATCCGTTAATACTGTTATTCGTAACAAGAGGTTTGAAATCTCTCCAAAAACCTTCTCTGACCCCGTCTAAGTCTCCGAAAACAATGCTATTTAGAAAACCACAACAAAAGCATGACTGTTTATTGTATTTCATTTTTTCGCTTTGAGTTTACAGCCGCACCAACAACGAGGTTATACGGCAACGAGGGGGAAGGGGAGCTAGCCACTAGCGGGCTGGGGTTAGAGCAGGACGTCTAGCCCTGCCTCTGGGCGGGCTCGATCCTGCCACACTTAGCGTACTGCAAAGGTCACAGGACTGGATCGAGCGCGCCCGCTAGCCGACTGCGCCACCAAGGGCCCAAAACATTAATATTTATATGTTTTCACGGAAGCATTTCCGAGAAGGTACAAGTGGGACGTGAATCCGCACGAACAAAAGTACCTTAGCCACACGGGTATGATATCTCGATGTTTGTGAAATAAGGTACGCTACGGAAGGGAAGTTAAAATAGCGTTCAACTTTCAGCAACACGTCACCGAGACTACAATTTATAATCAAGGCCTTCAGGACACGAAAAACAATTTAAATGCCGATATTTGAACTGGCTTCCACACTAACTTAGAGACCGGAACAACGCATCTGCCAATGCCTCGGACAAAAATTCCAAACTTTCCGCTCAGTATGCTGGAGTCGCTGTTTACAAACACCGCCGGTCCCACTTGGTATGCAAAAGGCCAACTGACGGCTTCATTCATTATGAGAATAGCTGTATAACTAGCTCCAAAAAAAGGTCCCGAAGACCCACGTACATGCGAATAAGGTAATTTCGAGAACAGAAAAGAGACATTTAAAAAGGCCAGCTCTTAAAATTGGGTCGTAAACAGCTTCGGACTAAAAGTTACAATATGTTGAATATTTTAGGGCGGCCCAGGCCTTGACCATTAATGCATATTAGGGACAAATATATCAATACGTGAGCGACGAAATTCATATTTTTACTTTGGTTCGGTTTTTATCTTGTACATAAACATCTTAGAGAAGTTTTGTCCTATGCGAAAATAGCTAATTTGAGACATTGTCTGTTTCAACAATGTACTGATAATACCATATACAGCTAGACTTTTGTGTATTAGATGATCAGCAGTACAATGTTTCTATGATGTCCAAGGCTTGGATTCCGAAGTCTTGTTTCAGCATACTCAAGACTCAGACATACTGATCATTGTGTTTTTAGCTTCATAAAAAGCCATTAGCTGTCTGTGACCGTTATATATAGATGCAATGGTTGCGGTATTGGTAATTATTGGCAGGAGTTTACTGTCACCGCCTTACAATGATCGAGACCGATGGTATTTCATTTGAATTCGATGTCTTTGCATCTCTTGAAATTGAAAACAGACCATCGACTCTCTGGCTCAGTGTCGAGTATTGCCACTCAATGGTGTCGAAGTCGAAGCAGCCCGGAAATGCGCTGGTGAAAGGAAGTATGTTACCTTGGCACGATTCCCGCCCGTGGCAGTTTTATCTGTACAATCAGATAACGGAGAGCGTGCTGGTGTTCCGAAGTGTTTTTAGGTGTAATACTTATTGAAAATAATGTATTATGACCCTATTTCTGTTGTAAAATGGCTAATAAGCCCAACAAATCGTTTTACTTAATTCTCCCCTGTTGGAGGAAGAAAAGAAGTCCCCAAATCCGGTGCCATCAAATCGGTGTACGTTCTCGTACAATATTGTGTGCCATATTGAATATCTTTGATGTGCGGCACAAATAAGTATGATACAAATGAAGCGTGTTTAGCTAAAAGAGGCCATTATAAGGAACCAAGTGATACCTGTCGATTTCAGCTATTTTTCTTGATATATAAAAACATATTCGACGTTTCCAACTAGTCAGTGAAGAGAGTTAAACCCATTCATAATCGCCAGTACCGGAGGCACGTTTAGCATGTAGGCTTCAAGAGTTCCAAGCAAGAAATATTTTCCGGCACAGCAGACCTGAGTACTACGCCACATTCCCAAGTTCAACCATACCACGCGACCACTGGTGGAGGATGGGATCTGCAGGTGCCGAATTTTTACCTTTTTTCTCGGCTAACGGTAAGTTCTGGGGCAAATCAAATTGCGATCAACTGGTTTCTCGGCATGCTCTATCACATGGCTATCCCAGCTCCAATCACATTATGAATGCGCCACTTTCTCTTAAGGCTTTGGCTTGCGTACCGGGGGGGCAGCTCTGCTGAACGAGCTGGACATCGGAGAGGACATGCCGTTCAGACCCACTTTGAGAGCCCTTCTATTGGAGAAGGCAGTTGGGAGAGTCTGATCAACGCTAGTTTTGTTTCTGTCGTTGTGCGCGTTGTGTGTGTGATATTATCTTACCTTTACAGTATACTTTTATCCTTAGATTTTATCGTTAGTTTTGCCTACTCTGTTTTATCATATGACGTGGAAACGTGAAAAACCACCTACTTGTTTTATCAACGTGTGTGGACGCTTCTGAATATATTCTGATTCTGGCCTCAGTTTCCTTGCAGTCTCGCGTCCCCCAGACTGCCGCTCGGATAGCAATCCAAAGTAATGTGGCTTTCGCGAGGGTCAAAACACACTCGGAAACAACACATTTCCCTGCCTTTCAACACTGTGATGTGTCGGATCACGACCCCCATCCTACATTCTGGATATCAGGCGCACCTAGTAATAAGCATCACATTAATTGTGAGAAGCCAGCAATGAAGATTGTTCGGACCTTAAATGACCTGCTGCAGCGCAGCTCCAATGAATCACCCAATACGCTCCTAGAAGACTCCAGTAGTCAGAGCACCGAGTGGAGAGGCGGCACGCGTGCGTACTTACACAAAATGAGGTGGAGGCGACTGTTCTGAGCCACCTGCCTCTTTCCTACCAACGGGCTTACACCTCACCACCTGATCATGGCTATAGATGGCTCCACCGACCTCAGATAAAGGACTCATCGGACCTGTCTGTTCTCTTCTAATGGCAGGAGCAAAGAGCTCACCGCAATCCCTAAGACAATTCAAAAGAATCTAAGCACGGATAAAATTGCAACGTGAACCTTAAAAGGGGTCCAGGATACTACGAGTTTGCGAATATGAAGGTTCCCTCAGCTGTATCTACACAAATACAGCCCAATTCCTGTTTTCCCCATGCATTTCGAAACGAGAGGTCATAATCCGTAACTGACCTTAGGTCATCTATATGAACAATCCCGGAATGTACGTTGTAGTACTCGGTAGGCCCATTCTGTGGTATAAGTTTTAATTCGATAGATTCACCCCTTTCTTACTTACGCCACCTTAAACATTTTTGGAGGTGGGCTCACTTGACCTGCACTGGTGACCTGACCTGAGATGACGCAACCTTAAAATTTTGGAGAAAGTTGCGGAATTGATCAAGGATAAGGTGTGCCAAGCACGGCGGCACGAAGCGCCGCCGTTTTTTTCCTGCAGGCCGAAAAACCCAAGGGGGTGTTCTAAAACCCCCACCGGCGCGAGGGTTAAACAATAGTTTGGCCCGTTCAACATTAACATATGTTTCATTCCAGATGATAAATGTATGGTAAAACCAACCACTGGGAGTACAATCCACCAGGTTTCAGAGCTTAGGATCAATGGAGATAAACAAAGTAGTTCGCGGAGACAACATGTCTGAAAACCGTGAATGCGTTAACCAGGAACAGGTTAGTCAAGCTTGGTTCTTCACTTGATAAGTATAAAAAAACGTTAAGCTGAGTATGGCCTAGCTTACAGAAGCTCAAAAGTACTGCTAACGATGCAGTTTATAGCTTCCATGTATTCCGACTGAAATAATGTCCTTCGCTGGAAAATATGCAGCACACCAGGCACTCGGAGGGACTTGGGAATCCCCAGCTTATGCCATTTCTTGTGCTCGCCACTGTTCGGCATTGTGGGACACTGAAAAGTGTCACCAAATAAGACACACGTACAAAAATTACGGTCTTCGCAGTAATATACCGTGCACCTAAAAGGAGCTTGCATAACACCGATAGAGAACTGCATCGGAGACCTCAACGCATGGGCTGGATTCTTAGAGCTCGATCGGCTTGACTTTCTTGCCATGAAAACCGCCTTATTTAATCTAGACTGCCACCCGCCATCAGAATTAGCATCTGTTTGATTCATCTGTGAATATTAAATATATGCATAGCGTTGGTAACAACTTTTGGAAAACGCTTTAAGTTCAGTTTCCATAAACAATGGAAAATTTGGCCTCTCCGAGTTTTTGCCACTTTTTGCCAGTTTAAACCGGCAAAAACCGGCTGGCGGCAGAAACCCCTTTCAACTGGCCAAAATGCCAACTCTGATTTTAAGATTGGTTAATTTCAGGTCAGGCCACCAGAGCAGGTCAAGTGACCTCACTTCCAAAACGTTTAAGACAGCATAAGTAAGAACAGGGTGATTTATCAAATTTAAACTATTATCACCTAATGCGTCCACCGACTACTACAAAATATATTCCAGGATTTTTCATATCGATGATCTAGGGTCATTTACAGATCATGACCTCTCCTTTGGTAATGTATGATGAAAACAGGAATCAGGCGAAAAAAATTTTGTAGATAACAGATACATCTAGAAATGCCTTCCTTTTTCTCCAAATCGCAGTCTCTTAGGCCGCTTTCTAGGTTCATGTTACAAGTTTGGACCTGTGACCTCTGACAGGTCATCTGGGACTAGTTAAGCAGGTTTTCAGACTTGGGTCAATAACTTCGCAGGAAATTAGGAAAAAGCTTTAATTTTGATACCATTACGTTTGGATTATTATTGCGAGTATATTGATGTGCGACATTGACTATGCTAGGTCAGATGGTGACCTTGACCTGACTTTAGGTCACGTCATTTTTATGTTTTTGCCTGGTATAGTCATTTTATACATCATTCGATTCTCAGTAACAAGAAGAGGCGAATGGTGTCTAAGAATTGATTCTAACTCAACTTCGTCAGACGCTAGAGCCCAGAAACTCTTCTCTAGCCTGTCACCTTCTTTCAACTGTCATGACCTCAATATTAACCTGAGCCAAAGTGATTAATATTGTTTCTTCCTTAATTTGTATGAGCTATCCACCGGCGTACACATTTTTGCGCTATCCCGCATAGGAGCCGAGATCGAGGAGGCGTGTATTAACACCCTCCCCTCCCTCCCCACACACTAGGGCGAAGGTGACTCAGAGGCCCAACGAGGCGGGTGTTACTATCTGTATTCGTCAGTGAGTTATTTTCCCCGCATTCCACCCGGTGAATATATGTCCACACGAGTGTTTTTCTATCCGAATGGCAATATCCCGTTTAGCATTGAAACTAGACATTAAAGATTCCGCAAAACTAAGTCATTGGGAAATATTGTCGTAAGAAGTGGCCGATATCCGAGCAGATGTCCGATACCATTTTCAAGAAATAATACTTGTACAAAGCTCATATCATGACCAAATGGTGATGCCACCCCCCCCGAACGTAGCTGCGCAGCACCACCTTGTACAGCTCAATACGCAGGCCTGCCTCCGACCGCCCACGTCGCTAACCGACCGCGATCCGCCGAATCCCACCTTACCTCATGCCGCCCCAGCTTCTGTGAGTCAGTGATTGCTGAGCCGGATGCTGGTCAATTGGCTGTCAATGTTCCCATCACCATGATATTTTTAATATTCTACTGCAATAAACGTTTGTGGATATAAATTCCATTATTCAACCAGAGTACATCGACATATCTTGGAAGGGCAACATAAAACTGGATTTTTATACGGAAGGAGTACTCAAATGCAAAGTGTCACGAAAAACACTTGAAAAATTGATTTTTCGCAGAAAATGCAAGTCGAAGGGAAAAAACCTTTAATTTTTAACTGCGCCCTTACGCATATCCCGATCCCTGAGCAAAAAACATATACCAACCCTCAAAGTTTGCTAACCGGACTTCACTATCTATAACAAGACAGGCACACGAGATATCAAATAGGCTGGTCGAAGTCCAAAAGTCGAGGCACCTGTTTCTTTCAAACCGGCCTTTGGTATGCCCTGGCCAACCCTAAAAGCATCGAAGACTTTTATCAGAACGAATTTCCCGGAACACGAGACCTACAATGACAAGACCTCCACTGTTCCATATAGTTAAAATAGATCCACCGGGCCAATGTACGCCCCGAGGGCAATACCTCGTCTCTTGTATCGGAGCGGTCCTCTGTTCCACCGGGCCCACGAAATCGTCAGTCTCCCCGTATCACACGGCGGGACGTGTGACAGGAAGCGTGCGGAAACGACTGTCCCGCAAGGGTGCCGCTACATGAAAACGCCCACTGTGTACTTAGAGCGCATGTGTGTCCATGTGGTGAAACTAGGTGCAAATGTCCCCGGGCTGGCATGCTAAAAATATTGAAAACAGAACCTATGTACTCTACTTAACAGATCTCCATCCCCTAAGAACATATAATTGCAACTTTTAATTTCAATTTGATCAGAATCATATTTTTGAGGGGCAGTTCGAACACTTGACCATAAATTGTAATGTCATACTTCGTCAATGCGGTAAAACAAGGCTTAGCGTGCTACTGCCCTCACTTCATGATGACGTTCGTACAGCATGAAAACCTACATTTACAAGAATATTGTTAACGAGATGGCCTCTGCCACGCAATCGGAACGGAAGGTCGGCAAACTGAGGAGGGCATCAGATGGTCCCAGCAGGGGTGGCACGCCATGAACAATCAATAGCATTGTCATGTGAAAACTACACTGGGAGACCAGTGAAAAGTCGACATAGCAATGTCACACGCTGGTGTTTATTGGATCATAAATAACTTTTATGAAGCTATTATGCCAGACCAACTGCCATTTATAAATCTTTATTTCATAAATTTCGCTGCGCTTCTTTATAAAGTGCTTCGCGGCGGCTTACTGAGGAGAATAAACTACCAGATGTTGAAAACAATGTCTGCAATAGAAGCTTTCACACTTTTTGACATGCTGAACCAAAAACCATACAACTATAATACAACTATATTATATTGCTTCAGATAATTAACCAGACAGCAGTTTTGGTGAAACGGATCACAGATGTGACATCTCAACTACGCAAGTGGCAGATTTCATCAATTGTGGCAGCCCGTTTCAGACGAGATGGGGAGGACGCAAGCATTTCGCATGAGCCACGGCAAATCGCAGCGCCAGGGGATGGGGAAGGTGGGCAGGGGGTGTCCAACTGACACCTCGCCGACGGCAATGCCTGCGGAAATCGGCTCCATAGCACGTGACAACCTCGCTAAAACAAGGTGGGGTGAGAAAGGGTGTCGTAAAGATGGAAATTGATTTCGAATCGCAAAACGAAAATCGAACAGGGTTTATTGGAGCCTTAAAGATGATATGGCGCCTTCAGGAGATTTGAACTGAGGCATCAGTTGGCTTGAGCATACCGCAAGCCCCTCGTTCTATATTTCGCCTCTCTCACAGCTCACATTTTACGGAGCAACAGCACTTTATGAGCGTACTACTTGAAACGCACGGATGCTTAGCCCCGCCCCCTATGGGTATGTTGGCTGGCGGCGGCGGTTCGGCGATGGGGGGACCCGCGCACAGTCGGCGCAGGGCTGCATTTCTGCTCCAAATACAGGCTATGACAATGCCGACTGTGGATTCGGGGACATATGAAATATCAAACCTGGGCTTTTTCGATATGCTCTAGAACAATGCTATCTTAGTCAAACTCCATTGTAAAAGTGCCACATTCTATTTAAAGTCACCGGTACGCATGGCTTAATATAAGAATAATTCAGTTGTATCGAAAGCAATGACTGGGCTAAAGAGAACCCCTTCTGACGTGCAAAAATTACAAATGTTTAATGTAGGCACAGAAACCGGGCTCAGCCTCGGATCGTTTTTACCGCACGTATGTGCATAGAGCATTCTGGACAGGCAGCGCCAACCATGCTCGACATACACAGGTAGACGAAAAGGACACGGTCAACACCGGCACTCCGGAATCATGCACCATTTTTCAAGTGGAAAGGTAAGCCGATAACTTTTAGTGCAGTCATTTCAGCCGTTTGTACCAGTGCAGGCTTTTGGACAACAAAAAATTTCTGCACATCCCACACGCACGTGTAAATACAATACTCAGATTGTGAGGCTTCCACGGTTAGTAAAGGATTTTTTTCGCCCAGATCCGGGAGCAGACCTATTTTAAGATTCCCCGAATGTTTACCGTCAAAGTTGAATGTCATATATTATTATAGATGCTCAATCTGTAGGGTAGTATAATGTGTTACGGCTGCTTTACTTTTACTTAGTTTCCATGGTCAAAATGCAATCTAGATCTGACTGTAGATCAGGATACATCGCCGAGTCATCGAGTCCATAAAGTGCCATTTCCCAAGCACTATCGCTAAGTGCTGGGGAGATAGCACTTGATGAACTCAATAACTTCACGGTGTATCCTGATCGACAGTCCGATCCAGATTCCATTTTGGTCATGGAACGTAAGGCTTTGTTTATTATATATATATATATATATATATATATATAAAAAAAAACTTTGTGCTCCATATCATTTGACTATGTCCGTAAATGGGCTGTCCCGCGGAAGATTGATTACACAGATTCAGTGAAGTGAGCACGTACCCGATGTTGTTGAGGTTCCAGGTGTAGATGCTGCCGTCGAAGCCGGAGGTGACCAGCATGCTCTTGTGCGGCAGGTACTCGATGTTTTTGACCCAGTTGGAGTGCGCCTCCAGGCAGTGCACCTTTTGCCGCAGGTTTCTGACGTCCCAGATGGCCACCGTTTTGTCGTCCGAGCAGGAGGCGAACATGCGACAGTCCAAGAACCTGGGCGGCAGGCCGGTGTCAGGGCCACGCGGGCACGGCTGATCACGCGGTGGCGGCGCTCGCCGACAGAAACTGATGTTGAAAAACTGAAGCTCGTCGGCGGACGTTTTTTTCGTGTACAATCAGCTTGGACTATGCACTGTTGACAATTAGTTTTATGGACCCAAAATTAGAAAATACAGACCTAATGCAGACTCGTTTTTGACGTGAAGATGAGATCCAATGCAGGTCCAGCACAGAGAGGGTATGAACCCAATCTTACCGTGATTCTTTTCAATCAACCAGAAACCACTTTTGACTATTTTTAGAGCCCTTAAAAACGCGTCTCGGAAATCCGGAAATATTCCAGGCTTTAATTGCTCTGGCAGCAAACTTAAGGCGGGAAGCAAAAAGGAGGCAGCATCGTTGACCTCGTTTCTACTCTCCCTGCCCCGAGGCCAAAGCTGCCTCTTCCTCCTCAGTCATATTTCATCAGACTGAGCTGTAGTATGGAGGTGAGAGGTACTGCTCTTTCTGACCCTCACGGCCAACCGGTACTATCAGCACAGCTTGTTATTAAAAAACGAGAACTTCGAGCTAATAATCAGTAACGTTTGGTACAACTGGCCGATACGTTCACGCCGACCTTTAAAAATTTTAATGCAGGATTGCCCAAGTGTTCTATCCCCAGTAGTCAACGCGGACACAGTTTTCCTTTATTCTGTTCAGGTCGTCAGTAGCGCCATCTTAGCGTTAAAGAGCTCCCAACGCTCACCAACGCCCTCAGGTGGTTCAGGTGCAGGATGCCGATAAATTGGGGCTTATGTCAGTATCATGTATCTGTACTAAAATCTGAGCTAATATGAACAAAAGAGGCTCTGGAAGGTATTACTATTATTTGGGCAATAGCAATACAAATAGCCTCTTAAAAGCGTTGTTAATGCATCGGCAGGTCTCCCTTATTCAACTTTTACCTGTGAATGTTTCAACACAACTCAAAGATTATAAACTTAGGCAACCCCTTGAGGACAACAAAATAGCAATGACAACAGACCAAAATATGCATTCCTTCTCTAGGCAAAACGGTCAAATTTAAAAGAGGCCGAACAATGGTGATAAAAGATTTTTTTTACTTCGGCAGAGGAAATTCCATCCGCCGGAGAGAGAAATTTACAGGCACCCAGTGATTTTAGAGGGTCAATGAGGCCCAGGCCTAAACGGGGTGACGACTGGGTCCTTTCAAGCCAAATGCACACCGAATTTTGGGCCAAAATCGCGACGCAGATTATAGTCTAATTGATGGTGTGCATTTGGGTGTGGCTTATAACGTCGGCCTTACGTCCCCCGGGGGCCCCAGGACCTGCAGCGGTTGCAACAGGCCCCCCAACAAGACAGCGTGGAGGATATGAAAGCAGAGGATCAACAGCACACTTGAAGGACTGGTTTATACGCTACTTTATTCTAGCTAACCACAGGATCCTGACAGGATGGCTAAATTTCCAACGCAATGTCGTCTAAGAATAAATACAAAATCAAAAGAGCAACCAAAGAAACTTCCGGAACACCTGAGGTAACTGGTATCCATTACGATGTTTTGTCTTAAAGATGACCCACTGACACCTGTTGGAGGGATATGAGACGAACTGGTGAAGGGTAGAAGCCTGCAAATGATAGGAATGTTTCAATTTATAAATGGTCAGTTAATGGTTGACACTTTACAAGGCAGCGCATGAAGAAAAATGGCATCCGTCTGATATCCTTCCGATACTGCTCCCACGCCATGCTGAGGTATGTGGCAAAGTTGCTAGAGCGCCACTGACCCGGAATGAGTCCATTTGACCTCTGATGACCCCAATATTGACCTGACGAAAAATGACCTAAGTAACTTCGACTGTATTTACGAAGAGCTTTCGATTGTTTTTCCGCTTCGTTGTAGCTTTCTTAGTATTTTAATTCGAAGGGGGTCAAATATGACCGCCCCCCTCCACCAGGGCGAAGGTGACTCATACCCGCCAACGGAGCAAGGGTTTATAAAAATGGGGCGGCAATTTAGCTCTGACGTGCTCTCTACAATATATCTAGAATTGCTGCAAGACAAATTTCGCGCCCGATGAACAATAATCCATGACAACAATTCACTTGACGGCAAAACAAAAAAGCGTAAGCCACTTCTACCACCATTCATGGGCGTTTTCGATTGGACACCCAAGCAAAAAAAGCGTATGTCCATACCGTACATGCTTCCTTCCGAGTAATGCACAGGCAAAAAAGCGCATATCCCACGTGCGCTTTTTTACAGATTAAGGACCTCCTGCGGGCTCATGACTGGGAGCGTAAAGTCCTGTACGCTTTTCAAAAACATATTTGGCACCTTATGCTTATTTCGTTAGTGTGGCAGAGGTATGATTCCTCCGGGTAAGAGAAGCGTAACCAACAACTGTACGCTTTTTTAGCAATTTTTCTACGTACGTTCGGCACTTACGCGAAAAAAGTTGTCCCTTAGGCTTTTTTCTTTGAAATCGGTATTTATCGATTAGATACGTTTTATCAGTTATCAAGTTTTTGCCTCCTGCTACATGGTTTTTCCCGACTGAGACCTAAAAGTTGCATCATGAAATCCGCGATTTTTTTCTGATTCCAACGATACCAAAAAACCCAAATATCAAAAATGGCGCTTACGCTTTTCTTGCTTGGGGCGGCAGAACTGAGGACCTACCCACACCCGTCACTGAGAGTTGGGCTCACTTGACGCAGTTGACGTAGCCCTGGTGGGCGTCCTCCACCGTGTGAACGTTGCGGCGGGTCAGCGTGTCGAAGAGCAGCACGCACCGGCGCTCGCACGCCGCCACCAGAACCTTGCTGTGGGTGGACGGCGCCGTCAGACCCCACCACTGTGGACATGTCCACCGACTGATGCGGCGGGACCGGCGCCAAGCACGCAGGACACGGACATTCGCAGCCATGACCGATTCAGTGCAAGACACATACAAATAAAGTAGAGGGATATTTTCCAGACACAATCCTGAATGTACACTGATCTAAACTGACCAGGACTTCATTAATTAGTAAAACACTGTGGTTTTTGCTGCTATTTTATAAACAGCATAGGTACATTCAGACGGAAAGCAAACCAACTCCATAAATCAACAAAATAAGAAATAATAATAATATAAACAAGCTGTAATCGTTACAAAGGTGTCCAAAATACTACGATGCCCCTGGTAGATTATTTTGCACTGACTAACCTCACGTAATCAAAAGCATACAATTGTTGTCGCTTTTAATGTTCAAAATTCACTGAGGAGCAACGAACGCAATGAATGAAACACGAAACCTGAGAAAAAACCACAATTTTAGATCAATACCATTGATGCCCTTATATAATATGTCTAATCACACCCACACCCACACGACCGATGGCTCACCCATCCTTGGAGAACTCCAAGTTAAAGACGGCGCCTCCGGAGCCCCTCGAGTCCTCGTAGGTAGCGACGGGGGACACCCTGCCGAAGCAGGAGAGAATCAGTGGGCAGACATGGGATGCTGGCGCCGACCGTAGACAAAAAGATCCGCCTGTTGTCGGTAGTTTTAAGAGTAGACCAGCACCCAGTTACATGGCAGTGCCTTTTGATATAACTCTGTCAGTTAGGGGCTGTTCACATATGACGTCAGCGACTAAAGGTGACGGGGTCTGGCATCTGCTGACTTTCGCAGACGAAGGGGAGGGGCTCTGGCTTTTGCTGACGATTGCTGACGGCGGGGGGGGCGGGGGAACATCAGTGGGAATTATTAAAACATATCGTTCTTCCTTCAATGGCTTAATCTTTTCTTGCTGTGTCAATTTTCCACCAGATGGCATTATATGCTGCTGACTGATAAGATCAAATCAAGAGGGTAAAGCCAAGAAAGTTTCCACTTAAGAATAAAGTGAATGATTGAGCGTTACTTCTGAAATATAGAACAGACCATCCGATGGCCTGGAATCGTTTCATTGGGCGAGAACTGCGCGGGCCTGACTAGAGCCACGATATGGGCGGATCCCTTCAATTCGTCAGTTTGTAAAAAAAAAAACAGCCCGCCAGCCTGTCCATGGTAAACTACAATATTTTTCTTTTGGTGCACACAGTAATTGTGTTTCTTCCAATCTCGTAAAAACACGGGTTTTGATCATTAAAAAATCGATCTGGTTACAAAATCTATACAAAATCGGAGGTTTGGCGGCAACTGTCTTCTCCCCGCCCCTGGATCCGTGCCTGAATGTATCAGGGACAAAAAATACCACAAAAATCTGACATTTTCACGAACTTTTCTACCTGTCGTGCATTTTCCATGTTGCACATTTAGTGTTTTTCAGCATTGATTTTGACGCAGAGGAAAGCTTTGTTGACGAGAGTGAGTCTGGTAATTGCTGACGTTTGCTGACGAATTTGGTAGGGGGTCAGTAATTTACTGACGTTGCTGACAAACGGGAAGTGGGCCGGACACCTCCCAAATTTCGCAGACACCTTACGTGAACCAGCCCCTTACACGTATGCTATTCCACAAGCGTCACCCAGTGATTAAAGCCTTAGACAGATGTCGTCAGGCTGACAGCAGGGCAGCACCCAGACCAGCTCACCCGGCGTAGAGGTGCGACGAGATGGCGTCATGGCCGCCGATGGTTGGCCGCCAGCCGTACTGACGGTCGTACGGGTACAGAGTGGCACGCGCGCTACGCCGAGGCAGGCGCGGCATCGCGCACTCGCAGCGCTCACTTCTGCAGAGTCAACGGAGGGCCAGAACTGCTGAAAATCAGACCCAACTCAGTCAGAAGCAGCAGATCTGAAAATACTGATCGCCTTTCGCCTGTCACGTTCGAAAGGCTCACTGACCAGGAAGAGACGTCGGTCACCCCTTATTGTTCTTCAATACGAAGGAAGTGTCTTCGTAACTTTTGCTGCCATAGTCTGGCCCATTGGCTGCTATAGCGGGTGACGGGGCGATAATTCCTCTGCGAAAAAAACATTCCAATGTTACGCCACAACTGCCTGAGAACAAAATGATTTAACTCTTGTGCCAAAAAACATTAGAAATACATCATTTTCTTTGAAATAAAATACGAATGATTACCGAATACCTACAGCAATTACCATGTCTTCTAGCATGATGTAGATGTCCCTTTCATGTACTTAATCTTAATTGTCTTTCCTTCCCAGAAAAACCCCACCCGTACCATCTCAGCTTTCGATCCGGCTCCTCACCGACCGTCCCCTTTTGTGATGTGCTGGCTGACAGCAAGTACATGGAAGGAATACAGATTTCCATCGCTTGATCTATTACACCCCGCCCCTCCCCTTCCAGCTCACTAGGAAATATGGGCAACATCAATGAAATCATAATTGTCAACTTTCAATTGGCACACCGAAAGCTCAGGATATTTGGCAGTCCATCTCATACAGGGGAAAATAATACTTGGGTAGGGCACGGGTTCTTACGCAGTGGGCTTTGAGACAGCTATGAATTTTCCGCCGTGCGCCATACCAGAAGATTTACGCAGCGTAAGAAACCTGTGGAATTTTTAAGAATTTTCGTAATTGAAATTTAATCTTCGTAAATAAACTCTGCTCATACATATTTATTCAGGAGCGTTGGAACTATGTTCAAAGTTGGGGGGCAGCGGGAATTTTCAAGTCATTTCTTTCCAGTCAATGCCATAGGGTTAATGGTTAAGAATCATGAAAGTTGGGGGGGCAGCTGCACCCTGCACCCCGGTTCCTACGTCCCTGTATTTATTATTTACAATTATTTAACACTTTCCAAGAGAACCATTGGCGTCCTTTGATGGCAAAGTGCAAAGAGGATGGTTGGCCCCCTCTTACCGAAATCCTAGCTCCATCACTGCCTAAAATCAGTCACATGGTTCGCTACGATTTTTAAGGCCATTAAATAGTTGCCTACTGTTTGAACCCGATGCTGAGTGCTGTGGTGGAGTGTTGTGATTTTGTGGCATCGTACGCAATAGCATGTGCTATGTGCATGAAAGGCTACCTCCACTACAGGTATTTATGCATTGTGAGAGCTTTCGTCCCATGCCATAAGCGGCACTCGCCGATGAAGGCGATGTCCCCGCTCTGCTCTGTACGTATCTTTACGCTTATGTATACTGGGGTGGAAAACTTACGCATTTAGCCAAAAGTTCTCCAATTTTACGCCGTGGTTTCTCGGCGCAAATCAACTTATATTTCCCCCTGATCTTATATTAACCCAGCAAATATAATATGGGCCAGTGTGCTTTATCAAGTCAGCGCATTTACTATGCGCCGGTAAGGGACTCCGCATCTTCTTCGCCGGTACAGGGGGGGCAGTCATCCCCCTCAGAAATCACGCAAAGTACGGAGAAGGGGGAAGCGGCGTTAGATTTCCCGCATTGATTCCTACCGAGAATTGTTATACAATTTTCTGAACTCGTCACGTTTGAGGCCATGGGAGGTCAATTAGTGTTCTCACAGGAATACAGTGGAAAACTTTAGTCTAGTGCCCTAACAGCTAACAGAGCAGAGCTTAAGTCGTACACACCATTGGAATCCTCTTGTCAGGCCCGGTCGAATTATGCATACGTACTTATACAAATGAATTAGGTATGACCTTTGAGTTACATATTGTTGCAGTCAAAAATGCTGTAGAGGAATGAGCTCAACTTAATGGCATTTATAAATCGAAGATTCCTATATCAATCATCCCCTCATATTTGTCGAATTGATTCAGCTATATAATTCAGGTCGCTTTTTGGTGCTTGCATCCATGTCCTTTGGCCCATTTATTAGTGTGAAATTAATAAAGGTGTATGACTTCAAATTTTCTGGTTTGGGCAGCTTATTAAAAAAATTATGACAGGAGAATTGGGGGAGACACAAACATATGGAAAAATATATGCAATGAAGCTGGTTTGAATGAAAATGTCTACCATGAATATTTATACACATGCAGAAAAAACATCCTTCCACTTGAAGAAGCAATTTTTTCCCATCTGGAAAAAAATGGACCCTCAGCAGGGTGTCTCAGTTAAACCAGGAGTTGAGCTCCGCAACCATCACCATCAAGTTACATCTTGAGATCATATTGAAGCCCAACACATTTTTGTACTCAAGTCAGCTGGGCTTGCAGTGCAGTGATAAGGTAGAGATAATGTTCACCCGCATGTGGTCAGTGGCACTACCCATGCTCTTCTCCTTTCTCAGGATGTCCCTTCCAAACTATCTGCCTCAAGGATTGTCAAATCTGTGTGTGTGTAATGAAGTGTGAGAATGAAGTGCTCCTGCCCTCGCCCCTCCTCGCCCAGACGCAGTTCCTACCGTCATCCCCATGATAAGCAGTCAACTCGAAATATATGCCTAATCCAAGATTGCTAGGACCCAGCAGTTCCGGGAAATAGTGGTCGGGTGCCACGGTGGCAGCTAGCGAGCTTTCCTGGTCGGTCAGTAGGATCACCGGAACGAAGGCCATTCTTCATCTCCGTTTTGTATAGTTCAAATTCTGTAGTGGGCGAAACAACATGTGGCCCCTTTGCATACTAATTTGTGTGTGCGTCTAATTTGTAATCCGCGTCAAATTTGTATGACGTGTTGATACAATAAATGTATATGGTACCAAAATGAGATTGAGTATAGTCAGGAGGTGGGGACACAGAGAAACATGTTAACCCCTTAAATGGTAGTATCTTGTGGCATTTCATGTTGTGAATCTAAATAGTATAAATATTGTATGAGCACCCAGTAGGGCACAGGCGCCATCCATTGTGTGTCTCCCGATCATTTCCTTGATCTAGTCTTCAAAGTATGGCGCTATCGACCCAGTATGCAAGGTATGGCACTTTTACAGCCATAAACATGTATTCATTCCACAACCATTAAGTTGTCACCGACAGAGACTCGGGGGGGAGGGGGTAGATTTGCTCTGAAGGGTTAAAAAAGCTAACTCCACCCTCCACCACGAAGTAGCACGGCCGGTAAGAGCAGGAGAGCGCATTGCAGGTGGCTAGGCTGACCAGCGGCGCCTCTGGTCATCGGAGCCACCACCGATAACGCCCAGCGCTCAAGCCAGCCGCTACGTGGAAAGTGGAACAGCCCAGGGGCGAGGGAACGAGGGTCTACACATCGCGGCGGCAGATTGGGGACTAGTGGCGCCATCCAGAATACCATGCGTCAGAGTAAAATTGAACCGATCTCCAGGTGGCAGCGCGAGCAAACAAGCAAACCATAGTACGTTGCAAAGCCAAGAAGTTTGATGATGTTATCACAATTTTTCGGGGAACATGTTTATATCGACAGGCCAGCGGCCGACGGCTCAACAGCTCAGCGACTGGTGAGGGCCGCAGGTGTTTGAATGTGTCACACCGAACCATACGGGACTGCAGCAGTGTAAAGGCAGGCGGACACATCGAAGCTGGCAGCAACAGAAATATGACTCAGCATGACAGACCGCTAAATAGCCAAAGTATTTGGGTAATAACAGAGCAATTATAAGACAAGAGCAACCGCACCCGATGTCACACATTGCCAAGCGGCCGCGATGCCGGGCCCACCTAACTCATCACCTCGGTAACATGTGATATAACCCATGTTCGAGGACACTTATGAAAAGATGATGCACGATACGATCACAGCAAAATGACAGGGATCCCCGTGATAAGAACCAACGATGATGATGACAAAAAACAATGATGCAATGCTATCGCCACCCCGAAGTAGGCGGCCCACCGGCGGGTGGGGGGGGAGGAGGCAGCAGAGGCCCACCCTCGACACGGATGCAGGGCGGCACCAGACGGGAAGGCACAGACCACGAGCCCCGAGCAATGACAGCAGAACGCACAGCGGCCAGCCCTCACCACCATCCCAGAGGCCGGCACAATTAACTCGCAAATACGACGAACAGCAGGCAGGTCATTGGCAGGGATCACCCCTTGCCATGACCCACCGATCCCCGTGGAGTCGGCAAAAAAGCTATTGACCACGTGGGCACCAATGGGTGCGCAGATAAATTCAATCCAGGGTCAGGCCACCAGACAACACAGCGCCTGAGAAAGACGAGGAGTGCCGCCTATTATTTGCGTGGTCACCAGAGCTCGCATTGTTTGTGCCACCGTAGTGAACCTGGACTTTCACTGCTGCTCAGAACCATGGGAGACCCATGCCTGCTGACACCACGGTTCTCTCATCCCCAAATCCCCGCACAGGCACACACCAGACGACCACAGCCTGCCGGAGCCGCCACTTCCACAATTTATCTATGGGTCTTCTAATGTTTAGAGGAACAGCCTTGGACTGTACTTTTTAGTTTTGAAACTGTTTTTTTTTTAAATGATGGCCACTAAGGTAGCCAGCTGCCTTGATAGATCAGTTGGTAGAACATTTGGCTGTCGGCTGATCATAAATCTGTGCCGTTTTAGTGCCTGGTGAAAGCTTGGGATCGGTTCCTTAAACGCTCCAGCACTCATCATTACCCAACATAGTTTGGCAGGCAACTGACATGTGAGAAGAGGTGGTACTTTTCAGTCCTGGTGCCAAGACCCTTGCTAGTCCCAGCTGGACTCAGGATGGGACTGGGGCTTAAAAGCCAGGGCCATACTGCAACCAGTCAACACTCAAACTCAGCTCAAGAGGGCTATAGAGTCTCTAACAGCTCAGTGGCAAAAAGAAAACAAATGGTGGGTACCAAGATCAAACTCACTGTAAATTAGAGAAAATCCTTATTTTGCATATAGGTACTGACAGCATCAAAACAAATATCTTAATGGAGGAGTACGAAACTGGCGACTGGAAACAGTGTTCCCCACCTCCTCCCATGCTTTTTAATGTTTCAATCAGAGTTTCAATTGTTCAACTTAATTCAAAGTTTTAACCAACATTCACTACACCAAGCACACACATGAAGGTAATGCACCGAAGTCTACCTGCAGCCACCCCTTGTGAGGTGCCCCTATATAATTCCATGGGAGGGGAACATGATGCATGAAAATTTGTAATTTGCAGGCAACATTTGTTACATTTACCCCAGATACATGAGCAGCCTCAGGACAGTACCGACTGCGGAGACAGCCCAATAGACCCACGTATGCAGGTGGTTGGTACGTTTACACCACACACCACGGTTCGTCAATGCCCGTCGCCTCCTCGTTCAGTTGTTGTCTATCTCTATAGGAACTGTGGTCTGCCTGTCCAGCATACCTACCGAGTTATATCACCATACTGTGGTGATATAATGACGCACTATATCGCCGCTTTTGAGGCGAAATAGGGCCTTATATCGGGTGTGACTTTTCTGCGGATTATTATTGCGGAAAAAATGCTTTTTGCAACCAGACCACCTAGAGACTTGCAGTTTTCACTAGAAGAATTGCTATTGGCTGTTTAGTGAGATTTCAGAATTTCATTACTCTAGGCCCAGTAACAGCAACATTATAATGCAAAACGTTAAATAACTCATGGATTTGCTGTGGAGAAGTTGCTGAGAAAAATGATCTCTGCAACCAGAGCACCTAGCGACTTGCGGTTTTCACCATCATATTCCTTGCCATTAAAATTGCAAGATTCCAGAACCTTATGAACCTAGATCCCTTAGGAACAACGTTATAACTTATAACGTACACTGTCTTGCTGGAGAGAAACGTCCTCGGAAACCAGACCAGATATCGACTTGTGGTTTTCACCAGCGTCATCACAAACATAAGATTTCAGACTTTCGTGATGCTCAACCCAGTAGCAGCGACATTATAGGGTCGAACGTAACACATCTGAATTCATGATAATGGTTTCCACATTTCATCTAAAACTAAGATATGAGACAAAATATAACTGTGACTGTCCAGCACTTCATTGCCTCCTTGATGCAATTTTCCAACTTTATAAGATGAGAAAAGTATCAATTCAACTAGATGAAAGAGCAAAAAATAATGTTGCACACACACAGCACAGAACACAGCTCTGAGATTCTTTCTTTGGAAACAACATTTTCAGATGTAATTCCTATTCCTCCACTTGACTATAAAGCAACTCGGTGACAACCAAAATACAACCCGAAAGTGGCGGGTACTGGGGTCAAAATCACTTTGAATTGAAGAAAAAACGTTATTTGCATATAGGTATTGAAAGGTATTGAAACAAAAGCTTGATTGAAGAGAATTCTGGAATTGGTGATTAGAAATGGCCGTCCACCAACCCCACAGTTTCAATTGCCTTCTCTCTAAAAAAAGAATACTCAACAGTATTTTAAATTACGTCTGTGCATTATTTCGTGAATAAAACGTGAATGACTTCAATTTCTTCAACCACATTCAACTCGAACTACCCCGCACACCACGCTTCTTTGTCGTAGCCAACAACAAGAAGAATAAGAAGAATAATAAAGATAAAAAAAACAAGTGTGCGCCATTTGCTGTCTTTGAAGAAAAATTCAACCAAGCAGAAGCTCAAGTTTTAGTAGCTTCAGGGTCAAGAAGTAGGGGAGACCTCAAATCGCCCACAAACGAAATGACCACAGCTTAATTCGACCACGGCTTAAATCGCCCACAGTCAAAATCGCCCACACCAAAATCGCCCATGGCTTAAATCGCCCACATATTATTTTGCCCACAGCTCAAATAGGCCACAAAATGCCCTGTTAGGGAGAGATAAATATGACCACAGTTGAAATCGCCCACACTTAAAAGCGCCCACAGCTAATACACAACATCCACCCGAATGAACAAACCGCCCACAGATTAAACTACCCACAAATAAAATCAGCCACAGTTCTTGCGACGTCTCTTGTAACCTTTGGTATACAACTGTGCCGCTAGATGACCAAAAAGCACGAAAGTCTACGGAGTGCACTGAGGGATAGGAAGTGAACAGGGTGGCCAAGCTGAAATGAATTTTCCTTCACCCTGTAACTGAATTTTGACTGAATGTAACTGACGAACTGAATCCACCGCCGCTCAGGGGCGGATCTAGCCGGAAAGTTTAGGGGGCAAGGATTCCGGCACTTATTGTGGAGACAATTCTTACCATTGAAAACAGTTTGCACTCCTGTATGGAGAGCGGCGCTAGCGACATCAATATTGATTGTATTGTGATATGGATAGATATCAATATTTACAAAAAAGTATGCATAGGGTTCTTGGAGCCATACATAAAACCTTTATTCGAGGAGATAATAATTCCGGGGCATATCGACCAGAGGCGCAGCCAGGGGGGGTGGGCACAGGGGGCACGTGCCCCCATCGGTGCCGGGGTGCCCTTTTATCGCTAGGCTGTGTACCCCTTTTGGGCCGTGCCGCTTGAAATTTAGTGCCCTACGCCGTTGAACCTTGATGCAACTAGATGGCATTTAGCTATAAAAGCTATTGTTTGACAGTTTAATGCCTTTTTGGTCAGCTAGGGTATTCTGTCGCCTTTCCAAGCACCCAGGAAGAGTATGGGTACGTAATCCGTTTCCAGCTATTGCCTCATCGTCGCTCTTAATCGTACAGGCGGAGATAATCTGGTGCCCCTTGAGCTCATCTGGTGCCCACTGAGCTAGTTTTGGCCCCTTGAGATGATCACGTGCCCTTTAAGCTAATCTGGTGCCCCCTGAGTCAATCTGGTGCCCACTGAGCAAATTATTGTGCCTCTTGAACCTAATTATGCTCTCTGAGCTAGTCTGATGCCTCCGAGCTTGCCTGGTGCCCTATTAACTGTTTAAGTGCCCTTCAAACTGATCTGGCCCCCTGAACTAATCTCATGCTTCCCGGAGTTGATCTACTGTCCCCCGAGCCAATATGGTACCTCTTGAGCTGATCAGGTGCCTCCGGGGCTGGTTATTGATGTCTCCTTAGATGATCTGGTGCACCCTGAGTTGACCTTGTGTTCCCTGAACTGATATATGCCCTGCTCTAGTCTGGGGACTAAAAGCTGATCTAGGCCCCCTGAGTGATCGACCTGGTGCCCCCTGAGCAGATATGTTGCCCCCTTAGCTAAAATAATGCCCCCTGAGTCGATCTGGTGCCTCCTGAGCCATCATTGAGTGTCCTAAGCCCATTTTATGCCCTCTGAGCTAGCATGGCGCCCCTTGAGCTAGTTTGGTGTCCCCTAAGCCAATCTGGTGCCTTTTTTAGCTGATCTGGGCCTCCTGAGTTGATTAAGTAATTTCTTCAGCACTCTGGCGCCCTGAACTGAGCCGGGCCCACATAGGCTGATAAGAGCCCCTGAGCTGGTATGGGGCTCCTGAGCTGATTAAGTGCCTCCTGACTTGATCTGGTACCCCGAGCTGATCTGGGTCCCGAGTTGGTTGGGGACCACTGATCTGATTCCTTGTCCCCGAAGCTGATCTGGTGCCCTGTGGGCCGATCTGGTGTCCCCTGGGCAGCTCTGGGGCTCCTAAACTGAATGTGCCCCGGCCTGGTTAGGGATCCCTGAGGTGATTTAGCACCCTGACTTTATCTTGCCCCTTGGCCTGACTTGAGGCCCCTGAACTGATCTGGGGCCCAAGAGCTGATCTGGGGCCCAAGAGCAGATCTGTGTTCTGTGGGTGCCCTGACCTGGTATGGGCCATGGGGGTATCCTGAGCTGGTCTGAGCGCTGAGCTTGTGAGAGTTCTTTAACCTTCGCTCCGGTGGGGGTGTTTGAACACCCCCTGGGGTTTTTCCGGTAGTACGAAAAACAGCGGGGCAAAGCACCGCCCTACTTTGCACACCTTACCCTTAATTCATTCCGCAACTTTTTTCAAATTTTTAAGTTGGGTCATCATAGGTCGGGTCACCAGTGCAGGTCAAGTGACCTCACCTCCAAAAATGTTTAAGGTGGCATAAGTAAGAAATGGGTGAATCTATCGGGTTGAAACTTATACCACATAATGGGCCCATCGAGTGATGCAAAATGTATTCCGGGATTTCTCATATCGATGACCTAGGGTCAGGTGTGGATTGTGAACTCCATTAGAAAAGCATGGAAAAAACAGAAAATGGGTTTTATTGGTGTAGATACAGAGCAGCTGAGAATACCTTAATATTCACCAAATCGTACTATCCTGGGCTTTCCCGGTTCATGCTGCAATTTTTGACCTGTGACTTCTGAGAGGTCATCTGGGGCCCTACTTAAGCAGTTTTTAGTCTTAGGTCAATAACTTTGCAGGAATTATGATACAGCTTTTTTTGATACCGTTACGTTTGGATTGCCATTGCGAGTCGATTGAAATGTATATTGAATATGCTAGGTCGGAAAGTGACCTTGGCCTGACCTGAGGTCAGGCCATTTTTGTGTTTTGACCTAGCATGGTCATATTATATATCATTCGATTTGCCGTGACGGGAGGAAGCAAATGATGTCTAAAAATTATTCTAACTCGACTTCTAACTCGACTCCGTCAGACGCTAGAGACCAAAAACTCGACTCAAAATGTCACCTTCATTGACCTGTCATGACCTCAATATCGGCATGAGCAAAAAAGTGGCAGACATAGTTTTTCTTGAAATTGTATGAGCTATCCACCGGCTTTCGTATTTTTTCGTTATCCCGCATAGTTCCCAGAGTTGGAGGGGGTGTTCAAACACCCCCACCAGGGCGAAAGTGGCTCGGAGGCCCATCGGGGCGGGTATTCAGTTGGGCTGAGCCCCCTCCCCTCCCGAGGTGATCTGGCGCCTTAAATTGTTCTGGGACTCCTTGTGCTGGTTCAAGGCCCTATGAGCCTATCTGGGCCCATTGAGCTAGTCTGATGACCCCATCTCTGGGGTCACTGAGCTAGTCTAGTCCCTGGGTAAAGCATGAGCTGCTCTGGGGGCTCTGTTCTGCATCTGAGGCCCCCTGAACTGGTCTATAATAGACAGAGAATACGAAGACAAGGCCAACTCCCATCACCTTGGGGGGGTCACTGAGCTAGTCTATTCCGTGGATGCACTTCTGAGGGATGGGGGTGGGGGAGGCTACTAAGGGCTCTGGTCCACACTAGGGAGCCACCTGAGCTGGTCTTGAATAGATGGGGAATAAGAGCACGATCAAACTCTTCTTGCAAAATGGAGCTAACGAGGAGTGAGCCATCGCTAAAACGGCTTGTGATGCCCAGGCACCCCTGGTTATATAAATTTCTTATTACACTGGTTTTTTCTGGGAAGGGGTGATAAAAAGGCATGTGCCCCTGAGCTCAGAACACAGTCTCCTAAATCAGGATTTCTACTATTTGATTTAAATGAAGAACTAGTTTTCACAATTTCCAGCCCTGTCACACCATTTCCAACCAAACCACCGGCCTGTTCGCCTATTCCTTACTCCAACTAGGACCGGTCTTCGAAAATATGGAACTTAATAAATACGTTAAAAAGGTATCTCCAAAATTATTCTGGCAGCAGAATTGTATTCTTCCAATGTTACTAGCCCACTCCTCCCACGGCCATTGTGGGGACTGAGGAACTTAACCCGCGTTCAACCAGGGCTCACTCGTCAGGGCAAAACCAGAGGGCATAACAAATGATGTTTCGACTCCAATGTCTTACCTTGCACATAGCGACATATATCACAGGTTATACTGATTTCTCTGATGTTAAGTACTTGCATGAGTTGGCTTGAATGTATCCGAAACAGTCGTGTTTTGGCTACTTTCATGATGTTTCGGTGACACTTCTTTCCGGTTTTAATCATTTTTTCCTTCTCCGTCGATGCTCCATTGACATTTTTCGTCAACCAAAAGTACCCAAAAGTTGATATAAATGAAGATACAGTAACTTTTTTAGATTACGTTAAAAAAGTGCCCCTTTTCTCCCGGGATGTCCCTCAAAAGTGGTGTGCTCCCATACCAAAGGTCTGGTTGCGCCCCTGTTATCGCCACACCAACTGCCAGGGTCATATGGCGTCTCCAACTCTAACCCTGTTGGAAGGTTTTCTCGGAAGCCAGCTTGCTCCTTGTTCAGAGAAGTTGCCGGGCCTTGAACCCGGGCCGGCTGCGTGGCAGCCAGCTACGCTGCTGCTGCGCCCCAATTCGAGGAGATAGGCAAACTACATTGCATCAACTGGTACTAGAAATGTACCAACTAATAATTTTTAACATTCCATGAAATGACGATTAACTTATTGAAAGGTTTCGTTGAGCTGAGTACCGCAAAAACTTATGTCCAAAAGCGGAAATATTGGTATGCACACATGTTTGTACTCGCTTGCGTTTCTAAGTACAAATGTTTGTTCTCGCTGATGTTCGCAAACGAATCAGGTACAAAAAGGTGCCACTCTTCCGAGTGCTCCGCCTTTCCCATCGGAGAACCGGTATCCCCCATGGATGCTGCTGTTAGAGATTAAATGCCCTTCTATAGTTCCAGGGGAGTTCCATCGCAGTAGAATTTCCAACGATATGCTCAAAAAATGCAATTGTAAAGATTGTTTTCCTGTTTTGCATTTCCCTTCCAACTCGGGCATCAGGTGCCACTTCCGCCTAACCGGGGGTAGGGCTGCTGCCATCGGGGGTCTTTTTAACCCGCGCCCCAATGGGGATCCGGTGCCACCTTTACCCCACCGGTGGGCATCAATCGCCCCTCTCTACCTCCAAAAATATTGGGGTTGAAGCAAATCTGTAGGTGGCTTGGGAAGCCCATGTTAATTTAGTATGGGTTTACTACATATGTTTTACTCAGGTTAATGGTTCGACCTCCAGAAGTTAATCTATGTTGGGTCGAACCACTTTCACTAAAAAAATGTAACGATTACGCCAAATGAGCATAGCTCTCATGCCATTAGATCTATCGAGGCAAAGTAAAGTTTATAGGAATATTCTACGGCTTTCTCCGCTATGTGGAACATTATGACCTCCCGACCTGAGGGAAGTGACAAAATGGTCTTGCTAATATCAAATGAAAGCCAGTAACGGGACAAACACGATGAAGTTTAATTCGACGCCCCAGCCTGATTAGGGCCAGAAGTTATCGTCAATATACTGCTTTTTACCCCTGGTGACCTTTGATGACCTCCAATAAGTTAACCCGTACCCAAGCAGGTGTCCGGTGCCACCTTCGCCACACCGGGGGTCATCGATGGCCCCTCTAATTCCGAAAATATGGGGGTTAGTGAAAATGTTCGAAGTGCATTGGAAGGCTCGTGTATTTTCAGAATGACTTTACCGAAAATGTTAAAACGTTCAGGTCAATGGTTTGACTTTCAGAAGTCGAGTTGGGTCACGATAGGCTATTTGCACTAAAATAAGCAATGCTTAACACGCGCCCCGCTGGGGAGGGGGAGATTTTCGCCCCCACCTCCTGGTTTTCCCCAGATAACGCAAAAACGAAGAGACGCAGAACAACAAAACTCACGGTACCTTATCCCTGATCAATTTTACACGCCTGACCAAATTCTTTAGGTAAGGTCATGTCAGGTCAAGGAGCTATTCAAGGTCAAGTGACCCTACATCAAAACCTAAAATCACGAGTGTGAAGCGGCGCCTAGGTAACATCAGTAGACCGATCAGTTTGGAACTTTCACAATATGGTGAGATGATAAGGGTCTACAAATCTGCTATCTCGGAATTTCGATATTGTTGACCTAAGGTGGGATCAATTTTTTGGTCACCCCATTTTAAGTCTATGGTGAAAAATAGAATGGGCTTGTTTTCAGTAAATACTGGATAGATAAAGCTGAAAATCCTCAAACCGTATATCCTTACCACGATCTTGGCCATAAACATGAGTTTTTTAGCATCTGACCTCTCAAAGGTCATGTCAGGTCACAGGAACATAGAGTGATTGCTTTGCCAATTTCTTCTGACTGAATTGAGATAAAGCTCCCATTTTGCTTGAATTGTGCTTATATTGTCACAGGGAGTCGATTGATATGCAGCATGACCATACCAGGTCACTCTGTGACCCTGACCTAGCTCGAGGTCAGGTCATTTTCACTATCTGACCTAGCAAGTTCATGTTATACATCATTCAATTTGCTGAGATTAGAGGAATTGAATGATGCATAAAGATTTGCTGTAGCTCCACTGAGTACAGATCTAGAGAGAGAAACGTACACTGCTCTGTTGTAAGCCTATGGAACCTTCTTTGACCTATGCTGACCTCAATATTGACCTGACATTTTTTTATAAAATATGTTCGTCTTGTCAAGGGCTTTCGAACGCCGGCCGTAATTTTTCGCCAGCTTTCGTGAGAAATGAGATACGTAGGGAGGGGGCGAAAAACGCCCCCCAGCGGGATGCGTCATGCTAGGGACCCCAGCGGGGCGCATGTTAAGAAACTTGGGCAGAACTTCCATGCCATTAGAGTTATTGAGATCTGGTAAGGTACATTTGATAGCAAAATTCCAGGGCTTTCTCCGCCATGTGAAATATGTTGATCCCCGCCAGTGGTTTGACCTCCAGAGGGCTCGTCGTGACCTAACGTGACCTAAGGTCACGAAAGGTCACAAAGTGACCTTTCCGTATATCAAATGAAAGCCAATGACGAGACATATACGATTACGTTTGATTCAGCGCTCCAGCTTAATTAGGTCAAAATTTATAGTAAAAGTATTGTTTTTGACCCTTGGTGATCTGTGATTACCTCACATATGTCAAGGGAAAATATTGCCCCTGGAATCCGTGAGAGGGTGATCAATAGTGCTTTTCTGATCAATGTGAGCATTTTCAATCATTCTTTGTGACTTTTAGACCATAAGGGAGCTTTTCCCCATGTTTTTCTATGGGAGAGGTCACCTCGTGACCTGAACTCAAGTCGCAATATCGTAATATTTCACTAATCTCGATATACATAACATATTGAGAAAATGTAATATTTCAGGTGAATAATGGTGTTTCCATGCGACATCTCACGAGGTAAAATGTGACCATTTCACGTTTGATTATTAGTAATTTTAGAGCTCTTTGGGAGCCGGAGCCGGACCCTTTCTGACGGCTCCGGCTCCGGCTCCGGCTCCGATCAAAAGTGTTTCGGCGGCTCCGGCTCCGGCTCCGGCCCCGGCTCCGCATCCCTGCCGCTTACACGCTCTGATGATACGCTGCAAAGCAGGGCAGGCTCAGAGGCACATCACACTTGACGCACTTCTTGGAAGACCTCCGTTTGCAGCTCTCCCACTGACAGCGACGGCGGTTGCTTAGGACACCAGGCAGGTGACCCACGACGTGGTACCGGAGGCTTCTAGGAATCCAAGTGGCGTGCGTGCGCTTGAAGCTAATCGGCTTCTCCACAGCTCCGTTGTTGGCACCGGCAGCCGCCATGAGTGACGATGTCCCGGCGAAACTGAAGCAGCGTCAGTTGCTGTTGTCGGGCCACTGCAGAGCGGTGAAGCAACCAGCTGTTGACTACCGCCATGTCGAGAGCTCTCGTGATCAGACACCAGTACCACTTCTTTCCTCTAATCGAGATCTCGTACTTGCCCGGCAACCAGTCATGGAGGTCTACGCCTCCCATGCCAGCGTTGTACGTCTTTAGCAGGTTGGGCAGTGGCACATCCACCCGTCCCTTCACGCCTCAGTCATAGCACTTCGTCGTGGTCACGGGTACAGCCGTGTCGAAGTTGGTCATCACGTTCACCACTTTATTGTCTTTCCAGCGCACCAGAAGGACTTCTGAAGTCGTGTCGAAGTGCTGCTCGTAGGCTCCGCGTTTGCCCCTTGTCATATCCTTCAGAGGCGTGACAGGGCACTTGTCCAGCCTGTTCTCACGAACAGTCCCACTGGCGCCCAGACCACGTCCTTTCAGCTCGTCAAGCAGTTTGGATAGTTTGGATAGTTAGCTTTGATGGCATGTAGGTGCAATTCAAGGGATCGCTAGTTTTGCATCAGAAGCCGTTGACGAATGAAGTAGAGTATGCGATTTTCTGTATGTTGTGCTGCGTGCTGAATGAGAGCTCCTCGTAGCCTCCACTCAGTAAATACAATGTTTTTGAAAAGTATTATTTCATTGAATTTCAACGCGCTTGTACCGAACGGCACAGTTCGCACATTTCAAGGCGTTCAAGGCACGTGATATTCCATTCGTCCGCAGAAACAGTGACAGATATATGCGAAACGTTGAACATGCGCACTGGAGGGAGTCTGAAACTTACGCGCACTGGAGGGGGCTGGTAGGCCCCCTAAGTTCTCGGAACCCAAGAAAGTTAAAAAAACGTGCGTTTGAGGGTTAGTGGTGGCTGAGCTGTTTTACATTTTTACCAAGTTTCATTGACCTTGGTCAATATCTTCAAGGTCAAACGAGGTCACAGATATCAGATGTTGACCGTGTTGGAGACGTCCCGGGAAATGCCAGGATTTTTTCGGAACCAAAGACCAAACTTTCGCTTCCCCCTCAGGATGCGAAAATCGGCGCCCGCGACGGGATTTGGCGCCCCCAGGGCCAAGTGGCTCCCCGGGGAGACAAACGGGGCACCCCCTCCGTTGCCACCGCTTTTCCCCTAGATTTTCTTTAAAAAATCATATTTTGTCATGATTTTGGGCTCCATTGCCCCCCAAGCTTCGGGCTTGATCCGACTCTGGTGCCCCCCCTATTCACGATCGGCGGTTCTGTATCCGCCCGTGGAACTAGGGGCTTGAGCCTCCCCAACTTCCTTGTATCGCCACTGCTTGGACCCATTGTCCAGGGGGACAAAAACGCATTTCCCCACCCTCTGCTGCCTCCCCACGCCCCCTCTAGCCCTCTGTTGCCCTAAGGCACTGGCGGATCCATGTGGGGGGGGCAACGGGGCAGTCACCCCCAAAGCCACTGATTTTTGCAGATTTTTACAGATTTCCTTAAAAAAACCATGTTTCACGATTTTTCCCGTTGCCCCCCCAACCGTCGGCCTGCATCCGCCCCTGCCCTAAGGTGGCCCGGGGCGGGGAACTGGGCAATTCCCCCTCCCCCAGCCCTCCATTGCCACCGCTTTGCCAATCGATTTTTTTCTTCAAAAACCATGTTTGTGTGATTTTGGGCTCTGTTGCCTCTGTCGTTTTTATAACACACGCTATTTCGGGTATCTCCTGAATCGGCAGATTTGTCATCAGCTGGCCTGAAATTGTTTTGATGTCACGTGATTTGGCCGCCCTGCTACTGGTCTGAATCCACGACAGCCGCTGTTCACAGCCAAGGTTTACGGCACAACAATGCCACAGCAATGCCGCCACGCGCAGCGTTTCTGCGGCAACGAACTCAACTTGCACTTGACGCTGTGGCCCGGCGGTCCAAAATTGGTCGCTCAAAATATCGGCGTCAACCCAGCTTTACACACACCGATCAAAACTCATTATATATATCACTCTGTTCCATAAGTTCTCTTGCATTTTTGGTATTATCATATTCACAGCTGTCCTCATTTTTCCATGATATGCAAATTAGTAGTCTAAGGCAGGGGCGCCGCCACAAAATCTTCGCAGGGGGACGGACCCGGGCTGGTGCTGACCAGGGAGGCGAATTTTGAGCATATTCGTTACCTGACAGCACTTAAGACGATTGGCCCAAATTTTTTTGGGGGACGTCTCCCCTGGTTGGCCAACGGGGGGTGGGGCGCATCCCCCGTCCCCCCGCGTTCGGCGCCCATGGTCTAAGGTCACGAATGTTAAGAACGGCCAAATTTAAGACCCTAAAATTTTGAATCTTACGGTGCAACGCAGCATTTTTTCGGTTTAACAGCAACTATCGGGCTTTCACTTCATGCCAACATGATTCCAGCGATCATAGAGTGTAAAGCGATACGCACAGGCCCTTTTGAAACGACCATCCAAAAATGGCCCACCGGGCCTTAATGGGTGAATGTTGGGCATGAATTAACAGCTTTTTCCAAACATGTTTGCTTTTAGGCAAAATACCAAAGCTCCATACACGTCTTAAAAGAATCCAATCTGAGTTGTAAATCTGTCCACGATTGGAGCATATCAGTTTTGTGGGGTTAGATTCTAACTTCGGAATAACGGAGTGGATGGAAATTAAAATGAAAGCGAAGGACTTTAAACTAAAACTACGTGAAAAGAGAGCAAAACGCCGATAAACAGCGCGTGTAAATATTAATAAAGATGGCAATTCCACTGTACCTGTGCATGCCCTTTATTTTTGCCCAAGCGTCCTTTATTTTTTTAGCCTAACACGGTAACACGGGCGGTAAGAATCAGTGCTGTACTGATGAGCCCAGGGCGGTAGTTATGGACTAAGAACAGTACACATTAGGATGGAAGTGATAAGCTGGGGGCAACAGTGATTGGCCGGGACGGCAAAAAACAGGGCAAAGTCATAAGTCGATGGCGGCAGTGATGAGCCAGGGACAATAGCCATGAAGTAGGAGTGGCGCGAATCAGAGTGGAAGTCTCCATTCTTGCTTTCTCTCCATTCCTGCTCTCCATTCCTGCTTTCTAAGCTCCCACTGGCTGTGCCCACCCGGCAGCTCCGCACCAGAGCTACATTTCATGTGATGTACGCCCGGATAAATACCGTCCGGAACGGTTTATTTTGCCGAATACCGAAGGCGTGCAACGCCTTTTTAAATGCAAACCGCGATGTAGATGTGTGGTATCAAAATGTCACCGAATTCAAGAAACGCGTTGTTTTATACTTACGTGACAGGAGATAATGACGATCGGCTGTGCCTGTTTCTGTATTGATGTTTGTTGTTTTAAACCTTTTGACTTCACCTGTCAGTGGGTGCCCATGCCTGTTGGTGATCCTTGAAATACATACATACATACCAACAAGTGATAAGGCGAGGGCGGCAGTGAGGACTCGGTGTGAAAGTTATGGACTAGGGGCGGCAGGAGCGCAGCCAGAGCTTTGGTATGGGGGGGGCAAACCAACTTTGAGGGGCATTCCAGGAGAAAAAGGGCGCTTTTTAATGCAACCTACAAAACGTACTATATCTTTGTTATCATTTTTGGGGATCTTGGTTTAATAAAAATGCAAATCAAGCATTGACGGAGAAGGAAAACTCGATTAAAACCAAAAAAATATAACCAAAATGTCACGGAACTATCCAAAACACGACTGTTTTAGATAGATTTAAGGGGAAATAGGCCAACTCATACAAGTACTTAACATCAGAGCAATCAGCGGAGCCTGTGATATCTGTTAACATGTGCAAGTTAAGAAATTTTAGAGTCGAAAATTCATTTGTTATACCAGCTGGTTTTTTCGTGACAAGTGAGCCCTGGTTGAACGCGGATTAAGTTACTCGCCTCCCACAGTCGCCGTGGGACGAGGAGTGGCATAGTGACTTTGGAAGAATAAAATTTTTCCTGCCGGAATAATTTGGGAGATACCTTTTGAACGCATTTATTGAGTTCCATATTATCAAGGATCGGTGCCAGTTAAGAGTAAAGAAAAGGTGAACAGGCCGGTGGTTTGGATGGGGATGGTGGGACAGGGCTAAAAATTGTGAAAACTAGTTCTTCACTTAAATTAATTAGTAGAAATCCTGGTTTAGGGGACTATGCTCTGGGCTCAGGGGCACATGCCTTTTTATCATCCCTTCCCAGAATCCACCAGTATAATAAGCAATTTATATAACCAGGGTTGCCTAGTTTACAAGGGGGGTTTCCATCGTGTTCTTATTCCCCATCTATTCAAGATCAGCTCTGGGGCCCCCAAGTGTGGATCAGAGGCCTCCAGAGTAGCTCCCCCCCAGTTGTGCCTCCAGGGACTAGACTAGCTCAGTGACCCTGCCCCGAGATGATGGGAGTTGGCCTTGTGTTCTTATTATCTGTCTAGACCACCCCAGGGCTCCTGACGTAGATCAGGGCCCTAGAGCAGCTCATGCTTCACCCAGGGACTTGACTAGCTCATTGACCCTAGGGATGAAGTCGTCAGACTAGCTCAATGGGCCGCAAGTAGGCTCAGAGGGCCTTAAACCAATTTTAGAAGCCCCAGAACAGTTTAAGGCGCCAGCTCACCTCAGGGGGCCTCAAGCCAACATTAGGGGCTCTCACAAGCTCAGAGCCCAGACCAGCTCAGGGTACCCTCAGAACCCAGATCCGCTCCTGGGCCCCATATCAGCTCTTGGGGCCCCCAAATCAGTTCAGGGGCCTCAAGTCAGGTCAGGGGACAAGATCAAGTCAGGGGCACTTAATCAGCTCAGTGATCCCTAACCAGTTCGGGGCCCAATCAGTTCAAAAGCCCCAGAGCTGCTCAGGGGACACCAGATCGGCCCATAGGGCACCAGATCAGCCTCGGGGACAAACAATCAGATCAGTAGTCCCCGACCAGCTCGGAACCCAGATCAGCTCGGGAATACCAGATCAAGTCAGGAGGCACTTAATCAGCTCAGGAGCCCCATGCCATATCAGGGACCCTCACCAACCCCTGTGGGCACAGCTGAGCTCAGAGCCTGGGAGCTGCTCAGGAAATCACGTAATCAACCCAGGAGGTCCAGGTCAGCTTAAAAGGGCACCATACTAGCCATGGAGCACCAGACTAGCTCAGAGGGAATCAGATGGGCTTAGGAGACACACTGATGACTCAGCAGGCACCAGATCGACTTAGGGGGAATTAGTTAAGTTCAGGGGGCAGTATATCTGCTCAGGGTGCACTAGACCGATCAGCTCAGGTGGCAAGTTGAAGTCAGGGGCACTAAATCAGCTCAGGGATCCCTCACCAGCTCGGGGCCCAATCAGTTCAAAAGCCCCAGAGCTGCTCAGGGGACACCAGATGCCCATAGGGCACCAGATTATCTTCGGGTACAAACAATCAGATCAGTGGTCCCCGACCAGCTAGGGAATATCAGATCACGTCAGGAGGCACTTAATCAGCTCAGGAGCCCCATACAATCTCAGGGGCCCTCATCAGCCTCTGTGGGCCCAGCTCAGCCCAGGTTGGGGGATGATAATGATGGTGAATTTTTTTAATAGACCTATTGCCACTCAGGAGGTGATTCTAGGGTTAAAATGGAGGCTTTGAGTGCAGATGATATTGTTCTACCTTGCAAAAAAACTTCGACCATAGGCAAGTGAAAATTTCGTCTCTGATGCTTGTTTTCCGGCACCTATTGCGTGTTCCATTGGACCTGCTAGTCTCAGTTTCTCTTGCAAATAATTCCAAAAGTATTTGTATTAAGGCATTTTCAGTATGCGTATCTGCTACCTGACAAATTTTTAACATTTTTGACAAAAATACCTAGCTAGGTCAGGTCAGGTCGCTGAGTTATGACGTCATTCCTATGCCCATGCATAGTGATTTTTCGAAGTGGAAATCTAACTCGCTCTTAGAAATGCAAGACGAAATTTCTGGAAACATTCAAAAGCTGTTCAATTGAAAAATGTGATATGTCACAAACAGATGTCCGGTTAGGTCCATAGCCATGTCAGCAATGGTCACCAAGGGTAAACAAAATTATCTGAGTGTTAAAAATTTTCAATTTAACGCAGTATAACTATTATTTTGTTGTCATGGAGACCATTTGGCTCATACTAATAATCATGGTCATGCATGTTATTGCCTTGTTGGGGTAATTTATGCCTTTGACCTTACATCAAGACCACCCTGCTACCTGAACTGTCGGCCTTGTTCCTCTCCCCCAGAAGGTGACGGGTACCGGGAGAGCCCTGGTGGAGTTGGTATGTTCTACAAAAGAATGTTACTGCATTAACTCGACTTGATATAAGGTGCTTGGGCACTAACTGATTTTTTCTCTGCAGGGCCTTTCAGAAGTAGTTATTTCCGTTGGATTTCACGTTTATTGCCACTGTAACAATGTGTCTATGCGTGAAAGGGGAGCCTCATCTTGCCTCACCAAGGAAACGGACAGGGTTCATCTGGCGGAGCAGAGTCCCATATCTGGCGGCATTTAATAAGATGTATGGCGGCATTTTATAAGACATCTGGTGACATTTATGTGTTTGTTCCAGCTCAACGAGACGAATGGCATGCAACATGGCCTTCTTAGGTTACGGGATACTTTTATATTTGACCATGACCTGAGGTCAATGACTTTGGTTCAGGGTCAAATAACGACATGTCAAGGTCATGTTGTATATCATTTGAAGTCCTGTGTCATGAAGCAAAATAATTGCCGTATCTTTGTGGGTTGCCTATCTAACCAGGGTTGCCTAGTTTACAAGGGGAGTTTCCATCGTGTTTTTATTCCCCATCTATTCAACACCAGCTCTGGGGCCCCCAAGTGTGAATCAGAGGCCTCCAGAGCAGCTTCCCCCATCCGCCTGTTGTGCCTCCAGGGACTAGACTAGCTCAGTGGCCCCGCCCCGAGATGATGGGAGTTGGCCTTGTGTTCTTACAATCTGTCTATTCAAGACCACCTCAGGGGCCCCTGATGTAGATCAGGGCCACAGAGCAGCTCATGCTTCACCCAGGGACTAGACTAGTTCATTGGTCCCAGAGATGAGGTCATCAGACTAGCTCAATGGGCCACAGATAGGCTCATAGGGCTTTAACCCGCGCCCCACCGGGGGTCCGGCGCCACCTTCGCCCCACCGAAGGGGCCATCGATGGCCCCCCTCTAACTCCGAAAATATTGGCGTTAGCGCAAATCTGCAAAGTGTAATAGAAAGCTCGCGTGAATTCAGTAAGAAATTACTTCGCATGTTTTAGTGCTCAGGTCAATGGTTTGACCTCCAGAGGTCAAATTAGGTCAAGATCGGCTATTTTCACTCAAATATGCAATGATTAAGCAAACTGGGCATAACTCTTATGTCATTAGAGCTATTGAGGCCTGGTAAAGTACATTTGATAGCAAATTGCCTGTACTTTTTCCGCTATGTGGAACGTAAAGACCTCCCGCCAGTGGTTTGACCGCCAGAGGTCACCTCGTGACCTAATATGACCGGAGGTCACGAAAGGTCAAAAAGTGACCTTGCCGTATATCAAATGAAAGCCAGTGACAAGACAAACACGATGGTGTTTGTTTCATTGCTCTAGCTCAATTAGGTCAAAAGTTATTGTCAAAATACTGTTTTTGACCTCCGGTGACCTTGGATGACCTTGGAAAAGTGAAAGGGCAAATATGACCCCTGGGATCCGTGAAAGGGTGTGCAAAAACGTTGTTCTGAGCACTCTGAGTATTTGCAATCATTTTTGTGGCTTTTATATCATGAAATAGCTTTTCCCCATGCTTTTCCAATGGGAGAGGTCGCCTCGTAACCTGACCTCAGGGCACGAAATCGAAAAATCCCGGACATACACCTTGTAGACCCTGGAGGGGTCATGAAGTGTAGGAAGTTTCAAATCGATCGACTTTAAAATGTAGCTCTTACAGAGCTCTAAAGTGAAGCGAGGTGACCTTGGTTGACCTCGTCTGGTGACCTGACCTTGGGTGACCCGGGGTAAAAAATTTCAGGGATGATGGGAAAATGATGCAGTGAGAGGTAGAGCCCTCAACCGCGGTGCTGCGCCTCGTCGTTTTTCTGCTATCCCGGAAAAACCTTAGGGGGGCCATCGATGGCCCCCCCCGGTGGGGCGAGGGTTAAACCAGTTCAAGAAGCCTCAGAACAGTTTAAGGCGCCAGATTACCTCAGGGGGCCTCAAGCCAACTTAAAGGGCTCTCACAAGCTCAGCGCCCACACCAGCTCGGGGTACCCTCAGAACCTAGATCCACTCTTGGGCCCCAGATCAGCTCTTGAGGCCCCAGATGAGTTCAGGAACCTCAAGTCAGGTCAGGGGGCAAGATCAAGTCATGGCCACTAAATCAGCTCAGGAATCCTCCACCAGCTCGGGGCCCAAGCAGTTCAAAAGCCCCAGAGCTGCTCAGGGAACACCAGATCGGCCCATAGGGCACCAGATCAGCCTCGGGGACAAACAATCAGATAAGGGGTCCCCGACCAACTTGGGGCCCAGAATAGCTCGGGAATACCAGATCAAGTCAGGAGGCACTTAATCAGCTCAGGAGCCCCATACCACATCAGGGGCCCTCACCAGCCTCTGTGCGCCGAGCTCAGCTCAGAGCTTTAGAGCTACTCATAAAATCACGTAAGGAGGCCCAGATCAGCTTAAAGGGCACCAGATTAGCACAGGGGGCACCAAACTAGCTCAGAGGGCATCAGATGGGCTCAGGAGGCACCAGATCGACTCAGGGGCATTAGTGCAGCTCAGGTGGCACCAGATCGATCCGCTCGGGGGGCCAGATCAGCTCCCAGGCCCCCAGACTATGGCATGAGCCTAAATCAGCTCAGGGAGCAGCATAACAGCTCAGGGGACACAAGGTGGGCTCAGGGCCCACCAAACCAGCTCAGGGGGGCGCCAGGCTATCTAAGGAGACATCAATAATCAGCTGAGGGGGCACCTAACCAGCTGAAGAGGCACCATATTGACTTAGGAGACAGAATCAACTTTGGGAGGTATGAGATCAGCTCGGGGCCCGAATCAGCTCAAGGGGCGCTAAATCAGCTATTAGGGCACCAAGCAAGCTCGGAGGCATTAGACTAACTCAGAGGGCATTATATAGGTTCAGGAGGCACAATCATTTGATCAGTGGGGCACTCGATTGACTCAGGGGCACCAGATCAGCTTAGAAGGCAAGTAATCAGCTCAAGGGGCCAATACCAGCAGAGAGGCCACGAGATGAGCTCAAGGAGCACCAGATTAGCTTCCCCCGTACGATTATTGGCGATGATGAGGAATTAGGTGAACACATACTAGGTGCCCATACTCTTCCCGGGTGCTTGGAAAGGCGACAGAATGTCCTAGCTGACCGAAAAAAGGTATTAAGTTGTCCAACAATAGTTTCAATCGCTACTTGCGGTCCAGTTACATCTAGGTTCAACGGCGTAGGGCACTAAATTTCGAGCGGCACGGCCCAAACTGGGTACACCACCTGAAAATTAAAAGGGCACCCCGGCTGTGATG
Organism: Lepas anatifera; assembly: GCA_034440635.1. Classification (NCBI taxonomy): domain Eukaryota; kingdom Metazoa; phylum Arthropoda; class Thecostraca; family Lepadidae; genus Lepas; species Lepas anatifera. The sequence goes on along the minus strand of JAOTON010001199.1, from coordinate 928,978 downwards.
GGGGCACGCGCCCCATGTGCCCCCTGGCTGCACCCCTGGACAGTAGATCAACTCCGGGAGGCATTAAATAAGCTCAGGGGGCCCAGATCAGCTCAAGGGGCACTAGAACAGCTAAAAGGACACCAGGCAAGCTCGGAGGCATCAAACTAACTCAGAGGTTAAGAAGGCATACTTATTTTCTCAGGGGGCACAAGATTGACTACGCGGGCATCAGATCAGCTCAGAGGGCATATGATCAGCTCCAAGGGGCACCAGATGAGCTTGGAGACGATGAGGCATTATCTGGAAACGGATTACGTGCCTATACTCTTCCCGGGTGCTTGGAAAGGTGACAGAATGCCCTAACTGACCAAAAAGGCACTTAATTGTCAAACAATCGCTTAAATCGCTAAATGCAGCCTAGTTCCATCTAGACTCAACGACGTAGGGCACTAAATTTCGAGCGGCACGGCCCAAAGAGGGTACACCACCTGACAATCAAAAGGGCACCCCGGGATCGATGGGGGCACGTGCCCCCTGTGCCCCCCTGGCTGCGCCCCTGCGGGGGCGAGGAAGGGGCAAGATCGCCCCCCCGGCTCCTACTGAAATGGTCACGTCTCTTCTTCAAAGATTAATGGTGCCCCCTGAAATGTCACTTCTCATCAGTGGCAGATTAGGTAAATCATTATAGTAATTCATGCTCAAGCCTTGCCCGCCATTGTGTGCAACGCATTATCTACAGGCAGTCTGACTGTACAAGGGGCTTGACCCCTCCAAGCCCCCCTTCTTGTATTCACCACTGCTTCCACCTCGGACGCCCCTCCCCTAGAATGCTAGTATCGGTGCTACCGCGATAGGATGTGCCCCAACTCGTTCCTGGTACGGATGGTGCCGGCCATCCCGATAATGTTTGCGGCTGTAACTACCACCCTTTTCCGATTATGTATACCCCCTGATTGGAAATCCTGGATCCACCTTTGTCACTTTTGACGTCCTCATAGGGTCTCTTATTTACTCTACCCTCCTTGGTGACGCCCCTTACTTGGGTTAAGCACTACAACTATTACCCTTCATAAGGTCAATAGCTTAACCCTCGCCCCACCGGGGGCATCGATGGCCTCCCTAAGGTTTTTCCGGAATAACAGAAAAACAGCGGGGCACAGCACCGCAGTTGAGGAGTCTTTCTCTCACCAAATCATTTTCCCATCATCCCTGAATTTTTTACTCTGGGTCACACTAGGTCAGGTCACCAGGCGAGGTCAATCAAGGTCACCTCACTTCACCTTTTGAGCTCTATCATAGCTACATTTCTAAGCCGATCCATTTGAAGCTTCGTGTAATTAATGAAACCTTCAGGGTCCTCAAAATGCATATCCGGGATTTTTGATTTCGTGACCTGAGGACAGGTCACGAGGTGAACTATTCCATCGAAAAAGCATGGGAAAAGCTGTCTTTTTATTTAAAAGCATTAATGTCAATGTTTATCTTGCTCAGAAAAGCGTTCTTGGACGCCCCTTCACGGATCTCAGGGGCAATATTTTCCTTTTGACCTATCCGACGTCCTCACAAGTCACCAGGGGCAAAAACAGTATTTTGACGATAGCTTTTGACCTAATCAAGCTAGAGCGCTGAATCAAACGTCATCGTGTGTGTCTTGTTACTGGTTTTCATTTGATATAGGTACAACGCGGTCACTTTCTTACCTTTCGAGACCTCAAGTCATATTAAGTCACGAGGTACCCTCTGGAGGTCAAACCTCTGGCGGGAGGCTATTATGTTTCACATAGCGGAGAAAGTCCTGACATTTTCCTATCAAACTATTTTTGCTTGACCTCAATAGCTCTAATGGCGTGAGAGCTATGCTCAGGTTTCTTAAAGGGAGATACGCGAACAAATTTTATTGGCTAGATCAAAAGGTCACAAAAGTTGTTTCAGAAGTCCTATTCTCATTTTTGCGAATTCGGCCTGAAAATGCCTTAAAATTGCTCTCAAAGTCAACCTCAAAGTCCTACGGCAAGGTCACTTTCTGACTTTCGTGGCCTTAGGGTATATTAGGTCACGTGGTGACCTCTGGAGGTCAAACCACTGGCGGGAGTTCATTATATGCCACATAGCGGAAAAAACCCTGTCATTTTTCTTTCGAATGTTTATTTTTTACCAAATCTCAAAAGCTCTAATGGCATGAGAGCTATGCCAAGGTTTCTTTCGCATTTCATATCTTAGTAGAACTAGCCTATCTTGATCTAAGTTGACCTCTGGAGGTCAAACCATTGATCTAAGCGCTTAAACATGCGAATTAAAATATTACTGAATTCACACAAGCTATCTAATTCACTTTGCAGATTCGCACTCATCCCCATATTTTCGGAGTTAGAGGGGAAGCATCAATGCCCCGGTGGGGCGAAGTTGGCGCCGGACCCCGGTGGGGTGCGGGTTAAAATATTCTTCTACTCCTGCTAAACGATTTAAATAAATTTTTCAGCAGAATGCGTGCCACTGGGGAATAAGTCAGTGACAAAAGATGGACCTGGGGCATCCACTGCACTCGGTGCCCGTAAATCTTCTCAGCTTTCCACCTTTCCCAAATATCACTTTATAAAGTTATCCCTCGCCTCCCAAAGGAAACGAGAAGCGGCAACTCACAATGTGACTCAGAGCATTGGCGGACGCGGGGAGGGCGTTCCGGCCATTACTCCTCCCCCAAAGCGCTGGAAGGGGTGCCAAACTATCTTTTGGCCCCCGAAAGGCCGGATAATTTTTTTGAAAAAGGTGCATCCACTATGGGTCTGTCGAGCAATTAAATCTTAACACTATTTCCAACGGGCTTCCGGCTACCTCTATTTCCAACAGGAGCTTCCGCCTCCCTAAGATCTCGAAATCTACCCGCTCGATTTTAAAAACTTAAACTGCAATCGATTGCTCTCAGGCTAAACTCATTTTTTTAATTAAAATTTCAAAATTTTGAAAACTGAGGGAAGGGGGTTCAAAATATATATTTTGCCTTGTTTAGATTACCCGAAGGTCCTGTCTCTTAGGCTTGATTTTCACGAAACTAGTATGGATTGACAGGGAATTGCCTGGAAATGGTCAAATCCCTCCCTTAGGTGAAATTCAAAATTCAAGGGCGGTTTTAGGTCCAGAAATGTGGGGGATTATATAAATTGTTTTCATATATTTTTTTGCAGAAATGCACACGCCAGGTACAGTGTAATATCTCTGATGTCGAGCAAAGTGCTCAATTATCGAAAATATGTCAGAAGTGGATTCAGGGGGGCTGAATAGTGTGGTAAGACACAAATTACCCTGCCTTTCAGGTATGACTATTTTTCAAATTACCCTGCCTTTATCTACCCCTGGCCGAACCGGGGAACACTCCTGGATCCGCCTATGGATGAATGGTGTCCATTTTGTGTTAAGACTAAAGGCAAATATCTACGATGCTTTGCCTCATTCAATGCAGACACGACACTAAAATACGCTTGAAAGATAGCGAATCCCCTAATTACGGTACCTGAGCGCGCATATGATATCCTATTATCATATAATACATGGATGGGGTCAATATATCCTTATTCTTACCCCTCCCGTCCATTCCGTAGGCAGTTTATATTCACTTTGGAAGAGTTCGAATGGATAACATTGTAGACAACCCATTTTGAGCTCCTGGAACCGTCTATGGCCAAAAATATACCAAAATATACATCAACTGTCATTCCAAATCTCATTTGGTGCTAGAACTAAATGCATAGTTGCAATGCTTTGTCCCATTCAATGCACACACAACACTAAAACGAGCTTGAGTGCGAGTGAACTCCCCTAATTACGGTACCTGAGCACGCCTATGGCTTCTTATAATCATTAAATACACATATGTGATCAAAGCATGGTTATGTTTACCCCTCCCGAAGATTCTGTACGCAATCTATTTACTTTGAAAGAGTTTGGATGGATAACATTGTAAACCCCGCATTTTGAGCTTCTGGAACCGCCTATGGCCAAAAATTATATCAAAATATACATCAACTGCCCTCCTATATCTCAGTAATAACATTCAAACATTAAAACTGCTGCCAATTCGCAACGGACAGCTTTATTGTAGGACAAACGAAGCGCAGGCGACAATGCTCGGCTTCGGGATAAGCCCCCAGATTAGCGAGCCATAGCGCCGCCTGAGGCACATATATATTTTCAAAAATGTCAGGGAATATGTGCTACTTAGTTGTAAGAAAAGTCACCAAATTTCAAGAGCCTATCTCAAACCGTTGCGGAGATACTATGGAAGAACCTGAGAGGTGGGCAGAATCTGCTCCCAGCTGGAAATAGAGTAAAAATAAATCTCCCAGGGTAGCGATCATGCATTCGAGAGGTAGCTTTTATTAGGTCTGTTCAGCACCCAAATCGCACGTCCCAATCCCCCTTCCCCAAGAGGAGAGATAGACATGGGTTTTGCCCCCCAAAACTCGGATCTGCGTCCGCCCCTGACTCAGAGCACCCTTATAGGTACCTGGTTAAGAACTGCGCTCTCTGGCTCAGGTACATCATCCCAACAAAGCCTAACGAACCAACCCTCCTCTTTACAAATTCTCAATACGCCCATGGATCCCGCGCAAACAGGGTCATTGAACCCTTCTGTGTTTTCATTGCCCTTGCGAAAGCGCGGGAAAACCGGCGGCACAAATCCGCCTTGGAGTACTTTTACTTTACCTTTGCAGCATATTTTTTTGACACAAATATCCAAATATCTATCCCGTCGTGCACTCCTATGATTGCTTTGCTAGCCACCTAGCGGCATTTTCATATACTATTGAGCACGTGATTTGACGCACAGTTATGTGGGTGATGTGTTTCGTGGCCTTTTTGAATTGTGGGTGATTTAAGCATTTGAATGTGGGCATTTTAATGTGTGGGCGTTTTTAGTCGTGGGTGGTTTGAAATCTCCTTATGGGAGCATTTGTGGGCCCTTTAATCCGTGGGTATTTTAATTTGTGGGCGATTTAAGCCGTGGACGGTTTTAGTTTGGACGTTTAAAGCCGTGGGTCTTACGTTGTGTGGTCGAATCAATTTGTGGGCGTTTTTAACTGTGGGCGTTTCCATAGGGCTCCAAGAAGTATTTCAATCCACGTGATAGTCCATAATGTTTTATCTTCATTCTCTTACTAAACGTGATAATGAACTATTTGTCTTTAGTGCGCCGTCTGTGGCTGCTTTAATAATTCCTGCCTATTACAAGCAAATATTGTTATTGCTATAAATAATTTCCAGCTTTGATTCGTCTAAAATAATAGTAAGCCGTTTTTACACGAATCAAAGAAGACAGTTTTGCTACTAGCTTTGCCTTCTCACGGGCCCTTGCTTGGCCTCCATATTTGGAAATCCATGCATGGACATTAGACCTGTTGTTTGTGTGTGTCGGAAAGGAAGGAAGGTGGTGGGGGTTACCTAATTGTTTTTGGAGAACTAGATACCTAGGTATGTAAAACATTAATTGTCAGTTCCTTCATCCAGTGTATCTGTAATCGCATCATTCTTCATAATCATTCTTTATAGTGTATCAACTCGCATCATTCTTCATAAACAGCCAAAAACAGTCGTTTAGTCACATGACAACTGCAAAAGTGATGTCAAAATGCTCCTGTGCTTTGGTGATTTGATCTTCAGGCTCTTGAAGGTATTTGTGTCCTGACCTTCCTTGATAAATTTAGGTATGCTTATTGATTGAATGTTTATGGATGGACAAAAGGGAGGTGTGATACAGCTTAAATTTGGATTGACATATAGTTTCCTAGGTACCTTTTAAGAGTTTAACATGCAAATGTTTCCTCAGAGAGGATTGTCAGATAATTGTGGTCATTTTTCATGAAAGTAGGTAAGGATTTCCCGAAGCTATAGTTTATACTTTATGTTGATTTGTTTATGTAATGATGATATGAATATGCTTAATATGTTTGGCTCTTAATCTACAAGAAATTAGTATGTTTAAAACCGGTGGTGGCGCCACCCAGAGTGGGACCGGTGGTGGCGCCACCTAGGACATGACCGGCCGGCCATGCAGCGATGGTATTTCATCGACTTCCCCCTTGTGTTTCGTATGAAGTCGGTCGGAATTAAGTGTATCCTGAATTTTCTGTTCTCAAAGATAATATTTGCAATATTTTCCTCTGGACGCATGTGACCGCAATGCTCCAGTATCTGTATTACATTTCAACATTAGTGGTTTGATGATCTGATGATATATTACCATGTTACCAGTGTGCAAAGTATGGCATTTTCGACGAGATCTCGTCGGTGCGAGTGCCCTTGGAGACAGGGGCAATTCCAGCACCAATCGACCAAGGCCTACACGGTACCTCTCCGATTTTCTTTAAAATTGGCATATAGGGTTCTCATGGACCCCGAAGCTGAATCTGAGAGTTTCAGCTCATTCGGAATAAAACTTTAGAAGTTATTGCCTCAGGCATTTTTTGAAAATCTGCTTACAGTGCATTTTTTAGATGACCATACAACCCACAGAGACTGATGAACTATGTATTAAATATACCTTTTCCTGTCTGAAATGAACCGAAAAACTCGAATCTGAAGTCCGTTTGACCCTAGGGCACTTGTGAAAATAATTATGATTTGACCTTGACCTAAGGTCATGTCCCAAATTTGCTGGTACACCTTGTTTTCAAAATGGAATATCTCAAATTTAAGATTGAACTTTTTTCCGTCCAATAAAATAGGTTAGAACATCCGTTTTTTATATCTACTAGTGTTTTTAACACGCACAGTGGAGGATGGTCTGGTGTCAACACGTAATGAAGGGGGTCCCGAAATGCCTCCCCTGAAATCTTGCCAATTAAGAGGGTTAGGAAAACGCATGTTCCGGGATTTGTGAGGCCTGTAAACTGTTTTATTTGAGCTCAATTGTATGGACTTATATCTATATCTTTAAGGTCAAATCAGGTCATATATGTTAAATGTATGTACGTCATACGGACACCTTTAGTGAAGTGCCGTGATTATACGGAAAAAGTTGCGAAACGTTTGAAATATATAACAGTGATATATTGAAACAGTGATATTGAAAAATATAACAGTACGGTGACAGTGGACACCCTCACGTCAAAGGAGCCCTAGATAGGAGGAGGTTAGGGAGTATTTATACTCTTTTGACTCCGTGCAAATGGCTTCTGAAGATATTACGTTCAAAGAATGGTCAAAATCAGAGAGAGAATCGACGCGTTCGGATTGCGTGGATAATATAGAGCGATTTGTTGATCCCCTGAGTGAGAATGTATGTAACCTAACCCATCACCACTACATATATATGGCTCAAGGGCATTATATAGCAAACTGGAAGGAAAAGGCACCAAAGGGGGAAAGCCGTAGTCATCGATGACTTATCAGAAAATAATACATGTGCTGCGCAAAATGCTGCTCAGTCGTATCACTGGTCTGCAAAGCAGGTGACTGTACACCTTTTTGTTCCATACTGGATTGAGGATGGAGTCCGGTGCAGTAGAAGTTTTTTTTAAGTGACGACTTAAAGCACTCTCACGTCATGGCTCATATCTTGCAGCACAAACCCGTACCTTGGCTACGCACCCACATGCCAAGTTTGAAGAAAACACATTACGTATCAGACGGGTGCGGTGGCCAATACAAAAACAATTTTCACTTTATCAATGCTTGTTATCATCCAGACAGACTTTCAAATACCATGTGAATAACGCTTTTTGCTACCAGCCACGGGAAGAACGCCTGTGACGGAGTTGGCGGTAAAGTTAGAAGAAGAACAGCCAAGGTAAGCAAGGTAAAGGAGAGAAGAAAAGGATCAGATCTTGGATCTTCTATTGATGTTCTCTTTTCTGACGCAATACTTCGACACCACAATCCATTTCGCGTTTGTCAGTAGAGAGGAGGTCTTTGAAATGTCAAAACGACTGATACAGTGGTACAGCTCGGCGTTGAAGATCAAGGGCGCCCAACGGTTTCATCGTTTCACACCCGTAAACCTGAACACCATGCAGGTGCGAGAGCTCTCTGAAGACATCGACGGAACCAGTGGCAGATCTAGCCGGTCGGTTTGGGAGGAGCAAACCAAAGTCAAAAAGGAAAAAAAGAGAAAAAACGTCACGCAGTGAAAAATTGTGCTACAATAATATGATTTGACAGTAGGATTTGGGATATTTGAGCCAAAAGGCAAAAAAACGTCACGGGGTGAAAAAGTATGGGCACAAAATACTTTTTTCTATCCAAGACCCAATATTTACACTGAACTTAGCTGGTTCTGTTTGAAGTTGAGAGTTGAAGCACCGAAATCTTGCTTATAAATTAAAAATGAGTCGGGGCATAAAGCAGGTCGACCGCTTGGGGAGGGGGGCAAAAACATAGTTTTGCCCCTAGCTTTCCATTTGGGGGACATGCCGTTTTTGCTTCCCCCTGGATCCGCCACTGGACGGAACAGAGCTGCCTACTGTGACAGCGTAAGGTCAGCTCAGCACAAAGACAGCTCATGGAGGCGCCGGCTCCCGTATTTCGGTGCATTGTTGCAAACCGGTGTCCGGTGTACATACATACATATTTTTCCACGTGTTGACAAATGCTTGCTTCCTTTAACTTCAAGGAGAGTAAAATCGCGCAAAGATATCGTCAAAGAGAGAGTATTGCTCTAGTACTAACTCGCGAGTGGAAAATGCTTGCTTCGGTCCGATGCAGAAAAAAACTTATTTGAATCGACGCGATAGGCGAGTTCTATATATGAACACGGGAAACCACGATTGCCTTATTTGGCTTTCTTCAGACTTCTAGCACTGTTCCTATTGTATCACCATTTTGTCCCACTACCTTTCCAATATGCTGTCGAAGCCCCAGCGACGAGTTATCATCATCCTTTAAAGCACTGTAATGAGCATTAACACGCAGTCGGACAGGGCTTAAGCATAATTACCCGAGGTGGCCGGAAACCCTTCATGGCAGAAAAACAACATCGATGAGCGAGTTAATTTTGGAAAGAACTTTGAAAATCTGTCCTCTATGTTTACGCACTGACTGACCTACAGGCTTACAAAATCAGATGTATATATCTAAATAGCCATAATCTGCGGTCACATAAGCACCGCCACCGGAAAAAAGTGGGGCCAGTCAAACTTAAACCTGATGCTGACAAAAACCTTTCCATGATATGACCAAAAACTGTTCAAATTTGGGCTCCTCGATGCCCTCCACAGTTACCGTTTATGCAAATTTCAGGTTTTCTCCCATTTTGACTGAGATAAGGAAATGTTGGGCCAAAAAGTGGGGGCCAGGCCCCCTGGCCTTCTTTTCCGACGCCTATGTGCGGTCACACCAGTTCAAATGCATTGCAGACCTAGCGATGCGACGAAAACGTAGCATCGTCAGAGTTGTATGTTAAGATCATTTCACTAGATCATAGGTTACAGACCAAGGTCATATAAACATTATCGCAATTGTTGATCGCACAGCTTTCGGTCACATGACGTTCCCTGGCAATACGTGTATGATGTTTTTATGTTACAGCTGAGGTTACAGAATGATAAGTTCCAGGTCACAGGCCAAAGACCGTGGGTCAAGGTCAAACTCATTGATTGCTTAATGGTTGCTTCTATGCAAGCTTCAACGTATGTGCATCCATTATGGAAATATCTCACGTTGTGGTGTCATTGTCAATTACCTTGACCGACCTCGACCTAAATATTCCAGAGAACAATTTATATCTTCTCTTTATGAAATTTGCCCGCTCAAAGTGTATTCGCGACTTTGTTTCGCACAGTAACGGCATTTCGCTAAGTGTCAGGTACGGCCTACATTTGACCTCTATGACCTCATTTGACCTTGAGGATACTGGTCTAGGTGCATGAAGTCTAGCCTAAAAAACACATTCTACAGCCCTCACAAAACCCGCAACACGCGTTTTGCTAACCCTCTTAATTGGTGAAATCTCAGGGAGGCATTTCGGGACCCCTTCATTACGTGTTGATGCCAGGCTACCCTCCACTAAGCGTGTTAAAAACACTAGTAGATATAAAAAACGGATGTTCTAACCTATTTTAATGGAAGGAGAAAAGTTCAATCTTTAATTTGGAATATGCCATTTTGAACAAAAGGTGTACCAGCAAATTTTGAATGTGTCCCTAGGTCAAGGTCAAATCACAACTTTTTTCACAAGTGACCTAGGGTCAAACAGACTTCAGATTCGAGTTCTTCGGCGCATTTCAGACAGGAAAATATATACTTTAAGCATATTTCATCAGTCTCTGTGGGTTTTATGATCACCTAAAAAAATGCACTGTAAGCAGATTTTCAAAAAATTCCTGAGGCAATAACTTCTAAAGTTTTACTCCAATCGAGCTAAAACTTTCAGATTCGTCTTTACGGCCCATGAGAACCCTATAAAATTATTTTGAAGAAAATCGAAGAGGTACCGTGTAGATTTGCCATTTGGCTGGTCGATTGGTGCTGGAATTGCCCACAGGACCAAGTGGTGCGAATTTTATCAACCTGGTGCGAATTTGCGAGGCTAGTGACACTTAAACTAAACAAATAAGGACTGAATGGCTATTAAGACACATGAGAGGGCCTTATAAAAAGTCCTTAACTAACTGACTAATGATTGAGGTAGCATTGCATTGTAGGGGTAGGAATGGCTGCATTTTTTCCCTGGTATGTGGTAGATTGGTGCGAATTTTTGGAGGGTGGTGGTGCGAGAATTTTAGATGGCTGGTGCGACTCGTCTGGCCTGCTGCCATACTTTGCAGACTGGCCATGTTATATGTATTTCAAGGACATTTCACGTGCTACATCCACTGCCTTTGCCTCAAAATAAACAGCCTCTCCTTCCATCTCTTCACAAACGCTATCCTCACAACCTAGTTGCCCAAACGCCGTCCATTCGTCGCGCCCCCAGCGCTGGCTCATCCGCGTCCTGATGCTCGCGCCCGCCGCGCCATCAGCGCCATCTTGCCGCCGCCGTCCCCTCGCCCCCCCGACGCCGCCACCGTCGCCCCCCCGACGCCGCCGCCGTTCCCTCCCCCCCGACGCCGACGCCGTCGATTTCGCAGTGGACTCTGGAGTAGGTTGCGTCGGAGCCGCGCTGTACTTTGCGTCCCGCGTTCCCCCGCCAGAGATATAACGCCGCTATTCCCCATGTAGTATCGGTCCATGTTCGCGAGCACGCCCCCTGCGCACCTAATCCTATCCCTGGTCGTTTTTATGTGCAGTGTATTGTTATGATGAACAATATATGTTAACGGTTTCAACTCAATAAATGCGTTCAAAAGGTAAAAAGCCAATAAGTGGGAAAAAAGCTGCCGGGACCAGATCTTTCTTGCCAGGACCAAGAAACGTTGGTCAGGACTGGGACCAGGACCAGCTTTTTCCAAAAAGTCCCTCCTCTAGTTTGTAGGTGTGTCTCCAAAAAAATAAATGGTTGTGGGCATTGCTTTGGAAGACACTTTAGCTTTAGTAACTGGAGGGCACAAAAAGTGTATAAAATATATGTGATAGTTCATAAAGTATTGTATTCATTTCATTTTACCATGTGCTTTTTATTATTTGTCTTCCATGCGCTGCCTGCAATTATTGATTCAATTTTTCTTATAAATAACAATTTGCTATAAATAGCTATAAGCTCAGCACAAATTTTGACTGTTACCTAATTTGCCTCAAGTAAAAATATGTCATTTTTGTTGCTCCAATCAGGGAAAGTGTTCCCAGCTTCTGGCTACGATTGATCCTAGGCTTGTGCTTGGCCCGTATGTTTTCTATTTCAAGTAAAGAAAGGTCTTTTACCATTGATCCTGGCCAGTATATTATGTAAAGCCTTATATTAGTTATTTTTCTTAGACTTTGTGTGTTGTTGGGCAGTTGTGGGTTCAGTTTTGTGTGTGTTCTGGGCAGTGTGTGTTGACGGCAGTTCTCGGGGGTTGGGCGGTTAGGAAAACCTCTGGATTCTGGGTCTCCCATAGGCCGCGGAGCACATTTTGTCATCCAGGATCCCCCGGGATCAAGAAGAGATCCCCAGCTTTGGTAGCAGGGCTGGTTTTTAACCTTACGTCCATACACATATATTGACAGTATACATACATAAAGCGTACACTCCTAATACTAAAAGAGACACAAACTCATACCTCTGGGAAAGACAGAAATTGCACCATAAGGCTGCAAAAAAGCCTCCCCGGCACGGGGGCACCTATATTACGCCGGGGAGGTACCACAATATGTGCCCAAACGGCACTCCAGGTTTAAAACCCAAACATTGTTAAAAAAAACATTACAGCCACAGGCTCGACCTGCCCAGCCAACGCATTAGGGCTCGAAATCGCTGTGCCGCCGCACCGCACCACCGACAGAGGGCCGCTGCACCACGCCACCGACAGAGGGCCGCCGCACCGCCACCACGCAACACGCAAGAGGGCCGGCGCCCCGCGACCCCACGCCGCCAGAGGGCCGACGCGCCGCGGGCCCAGCGCCACCGCTCAGCCGCCAGAGGGCCCAGCCCATGGTCAGCAGGGGCCGCCACATAGCACCCCACGGGGGCGGCGCAACACACGCGGACCGGCGGCCGCGCCCATCGCAGAAGCGCCGCCGCCAAACCGCGGACGCTGCACAAACGCCGGCCACCGGCGCCGACAGCAGCGCCGCCCAGCGCCGACCGGCGGCCGTAACAGAGCCAGCCAGCGGCCGCGATGGCGCCACAGGCGCCTACCAACCCCAGCGCGTCAGCGAGCTCTCAGCACAGCATAAGGGCCGCTAGTCGGAGAGGGCCACGCACGGCTGTCGCAGCCCGCAGCACCACCGCAGCCCGACACGGCCCCTGCAGCGGGCAACGCGCAGCACCGGGCAGGAGAGGACGCGGCAGCCGCCTCAAACACGCCGCTGAGCCGCTCCCGCCCGCGGAAGATTCAGAGCAGCTGCTGGAAGCATTTTAATTAGAAGAGGGAAAGAAAGTCGAAGTAAACTGAGTAGTGCAGACAACGAGAATGAGCGGAGAGAGAGAGAGAGAGAGAGAGAGAGAGAGAGAGAGAGAGAGAGAGAGAGAGAGAGAGAGAGAGAGAGAGAGAGAGAGAGAGAGAGAGAGAGAGAGAGAGAGAGAGAGAGAGAGAGAGAGAGAGAGAGAGAGAGAGAGAGAGAGAGAGAGAGAGAGAGAGAGAGAGAGAGAGAGAGAGAGAGAGAGAGAGAGAGAGAGCTGGGGAGAGTTGTTGGTTGCGTGACTGGGAAAGAAAACATAGGATTTTATATGGATGCGCGTTTACTTTAGATGAGACATGGGATGAGTAAGGCGCGCAAAAACAAGTCGGGGGAATCATGAAAGGGTAGGGAGGTGCCGGAGGCAGGCCTGTAAGAGCGCCACAACTGCCTCACTCAACGTTTCATTTCGACCAAAGAGGAATTTGATGACAGACAATTTTTATAACACCTTATAATTCAATACAAAATACAACATGCTCCAGTGCTCTATGGGCCTGTTCCAGCGCCTTCTTAAACCTGATCTAACGTCCTCAAAGCTTCTCCAACTTCCTCTCGCCCGGTCCAGCGCCTCCTTAAACTTCCTCCAAGCTCGTCAAAGCTCATCTCAAATCTAATCCAACGTTTCTCTCAAAGGAAATGTGGTTTTTCAGGGGAGGTTGGAGGAGCTCAATTGTGGCGCACAAATTTCCATTGAGTAAATAAAATAAGTGCCGTCCAACGAGCTCCGCCTCCCTGTGGTGGACGGTGGAGGGGCGTGCGGTCGTCTCCCCGACGCTGGGGATCGTGCTGCGCGCCTATTGTTGTTGTTGTTGTTTATTCCCTCTGGGTCCTTCGCGGACCATAGCCCAGCGGCTCCCTGTGGCAGAGGTAGCCGCCGGCCAATGTCGCCACCAGGTCGCCGTCCCGCAGCTGCTCCGGGTCGATGTGGATGCTGCCTCGATGGCGCAGGCGGGTGCCGGCGAGGGACGGGCAGCGCAGGAGCACATGCTCCGGCGTGTCGGCCTTCTCGCGGCAAACGGCGCAAAGCGCCGCTGGGCACCTCTTGTCGGCGCACTGCGAACACGCCGGAGAGGGGTGGCGGCCGATGCGATGCAGGTAGTGGAGTGACCGGCCCCAGTGGCCGGCCCTCAGCTGGTGCACGTCTACGGCTGCCTCTCTGTCCTCGCCGGTGACGGGGGCGGCAGGTGACCCCCATTGCTGCGCGCCTCGGGCCCTCGGGCGGCGAACCCGGGGGTTCTACCAAATGGAGCTCAACCGCCCCGAGGTGGGGGACGCCGTAGGACCGACGCCCCAGTGGCGGCCTTTGCCCGCGTTTACCGGACTCACCAAGAGCCCCTGGGCTACGGCCGGCCCGGGGAGGACAACAACAACAACAGGTACCAACGACGGAGGGAGCGGCGCCGTCATCACCCGACCCTCGGGCCGGACGCAGGAGGTTGCCGTCCCTGCCGGCGCCTTCTGTAGCAGCACGCGCGCTGAGCTCACAGCGATGCGGGCTGCCCTGGAGACTGCGCTGGATCCCATGGGAGACGACACCGTACCCATCGTCCTATGTACGGACTCCCAGGCCGCGCTGGCCACCCTGGCGGGTGGAGCCGGCGCGCAGCGGTCTCCGATGGGTGCCTCCTAGGGTTGATAATCCCGGGATCGGGATCCCGGGATCCCGGGATTGTGTTAATCCCGAATCCCGGGATTATATATTTCTGAATCCCGGGATCCCGATATTTTCAAACACTAAAAATAGCGTGGAAAGCGTCGTTGATATTAATAAAAATCATTATAGAATCCAACAACATGCTACAGCGTTGTTTTATGCTTAATATTTTACCTACCTGAAATGTTCAAACACAAGCAAAAGCCTGGCTCTCCCTTCTGCATGTACGTAGATTATACCTGGCATCGCTTCACAGTTCACACCGTGTCAGTTTCTCTGTTCGAGCTCGAGTCTGAAAAGTAAAAAAAAATGTTTTTTTGAACGACCCTAACGAGACATGCATTGCGATCGAAAAAAACCAGACGCATGGCCTAATAGATTACAATTGATCCCTGGGGTGTCACAACTGACCCTTGATGGGATCAAATGACATGACATTCTTTATTTGTTTTTTTTTAACATTTGAAGGAAGTATTTCAAAGCCAAGTTATGTAGCTATGTACTAGCCAAGCAAAGACCAATCAATGTTTATATCTTGGTATAGTGCTACATCTGCCAGATAGCAAAAATGTCAAGGCTGCTGAAAATATGATGAAAAGTTTCCTGGCACAAAGCATTGCCCTTCCTGAAGCAGAAAAGTAGGAATCGTTACAGTTGACCCCGGTCTCCCTTATCAACTTTACAGAAAAAGTAATGCAACGATCTCACTCTAAATTTCACATATGCTACCAACACAATAATAATAAATGGGCTAAGCACTTCACACCGGCACACCAGTAACCAGTCTGACGCGCTTTGACTACACTGTGTCCCGCCTAATCCACGAACGAGCTCTGAGCGCTGACAACGTGCATCTGTTTTAAATGAGTTTTATGTGTAATCACCTTTCTTTTATTGCTTTTTTAGGTTTTCTTGTGATTTTTACTCTTTTATCTTTTTATCTCCTGCTGCACCCAATTGACGATGGAATATGAAAAGCCTCTCCTGTATGAGGATGTTCTGAAATATACATACATACATACATACATACATACATACATACATACATACAACCGACCACGTCTGAACTGAGAGCATCATGCAGTGCCACGATACTGGCTGGCGGTGGCTTCTGGTCGGATAGAAAACGATTTTTGATTGGTTTTAGGCTATTTCCTGCGTTGTGGTTAGTTAAATTGATGCTGAGGCTACTTAGCCGGGATTTCCCAGAACTACTTGCTTTGTTACGTTTTTGTACGATGGAGTAGACGGCTACTGATGGTAGTTTTTGAATACAATTTTTGTGGATTGTCGGTTTGGGACGAGCAATAGAACAAACTTATTATTAACGGGTGGTATTGTTTTATTTTCGTTAGGGGAGTTTTTATTAAGTTTTAAGCATGACTTGTCTTTTTACTGGGGGCCAATTTCCCGGCACTGGGGGGGAATTTCGGCCGACAGGGGGGCCAATTGGCCCCCAGTTAACATGTTAAAAATGACCTGGGACAGATGCATGCTTCCGAAGTAGTTGTAGATGCAGAAGCGATGGACGTTGATGATCCTCAGCCAGCACAGTCGCTTCAATCGATGCTTCAACAGGCTCTAGATAAGATAAGAGTTTCAGGAGCCATATCACAGTTCAAGTGCATCCAGGCTAAGTCTCTTCAATCCTTCGCTTATGACCAAGGCCATTAGGAAAGAGTTGGAAAACCTGCCTGCCTCTGGAAGAACGGGTATGATAGCTCTGTCCTACAGCTGGCTCAATGACATAGTCCCTACGATTGTTGACTCGGAACGTGTGTTTTCAACTGTCGGGAATATCGTCACTAAAGAACGGTCGAGTCTCGGCGACAAAGCCGTTGATGCCCTTTGCTTCCTCAAGTGCTACTATCGTGGCAGATGACTTGTGTGACCAGGACACAATAGGCCTGGTCACAATAGGTAAATACCTCTATTTTAATATGACTAGAAATATAACCAAGAAATATATATTGTCAATATCATTCATGTCTTTATTTGTTTTGGGGAGCAGAGCATTTTATTCTGTTTAGTGTCCATATGAATTGTCATGTGCATTCCGCATGGTGTGAATAGTATGCTATGAGTTATCCTTAACGGGAAATATTAACTATGCTGTATACGTATATTAACTATACGCCACATACGTTATCTAAAGCAGACACTAATTTTCGACATGTTTATTGAAAACAATTTCCCAATCCCGGGATCCCGGGATATCCCGGGATTGAGGGTCGATGAATCCCGGGATCCCGGGATTGCAAAAATGTCCCGGGATTATCAGCCCTAGTGCCTCCGTCTGGCGCCTCCTGCTGCGTGCCACCGTAGGGGGACGTCAAGTATTCCTACTGTGGGTCCCTGCCCACTGTGGACTACCTGGAAATGAAGCTGCGGACGTGCTGGCCAAGGGGGCCTCCAGCCTCCCACAGGGGGACACCCCTGTGGACATCAGCAGCCTATCCCGAGCTGTCACCCGCGCCGCCTCTAAGGCCTGGCGATGCTGCTGGCCCGACAGCCTTTTCAGGCGAATTATGGGGGACCGGATGCCGGCTCCGGTCCTCACCGACGTGCGGGAGGACGCCGTCAATGTCCACCAACTGCGGGCAGGTCACTGGAGCCGCTCAAGACAGTACCTGCACCGCATCGGCCGCCTCCTGTCGCCCGCCTGCCAGCAGTGTCCCAACCGCGAGTGCCCCGCTGCACGATGCATCGTGTGCCGAGAGAGGCCGGACACCCCGGAGCATGTCCTGGTTCGGTGCCCCAGTCTGGCGGGAGCGAGGCTTCGCCTATTTGGCACCATATACCCCGA
This sequence comes from Lepas anatifera, assembly GCA_034440635.1. Taxonomy (NCBI): domain Eukaryota; kingdom Metazoa; phylum Arthropoda; class Thecostraca; family Lepadidae; genus Lepas; species Lepas anatifera. The sequence goes on along the minus strand of JAOTON010001199.1, from coordinate 911,567 downwards.
CCCGACGCAGCTCTGGGACGGCGGGGCCGTGGCGGCCTTGGCCCGCGGCTACCGGACTCACCAAGAGCCCCTGGGCTACGGCCGGCCGTAGGCCGGCCCGGGGAGTGACAACAACAACAACCTGTAAGGCTGTGGGGCCATGCTGTTTGCATCTATCATTTATCATGTATATGCACTGCCAGATGGAAAGGGATTCTTTCATTGTTTGAAAAGAAAGTAGTAAGCCCCCCTACTTTGAACTTTACATTGTGCCTAAATTCCATACAGAGCTTTGGGTTAAATAAAATATGCCAGTAGTGATTTCTTGACATGCTCTACAAAACTGTCAGTTTGTTAAGGTAGTAAGCCCCCTACCTTGCACTTTACAGTGTGTATAAATTTTATACAGAGCCTCGGGTGAAATAAGATATGCTGATAGTGGTTACTCAAGATGCTCTACAAAACTTTAAGTGCAAATTTGATGTGTCAAATTGGCCCTGTGTGTTTTTTTGTGATTGGAATTTAAGGATCCTGAAGGTGTCTGTGTCCAAAGGTATGTTCATTGATTGAATGTTTGTCAATAGACAAAAGGGGAGGTGTCAATGCTGTTTATCTTTGGATTGACCTGTAGTTTCTTCCCTGTGTAGTGGTAAGGTTTTGGCACCATACCTACATGGTAATTGGTGAAAAAGAGACAGCAGCAGCACCCTCAGCCAAATCAGCATCGTTGACCATCAACAGACAGGGAACACATGGTATTAAGTCCGCATGCTGTCATGCAAAGGTTGTTTGAGGGTAGCAGGCAAGAGCGACGATGGGGCAACGAGCGCCGAGCGTCCCCGATCTACTGGGAATGCACGTAATTGGTATCTAGCATCCGAAGCAGGGCCGGCAACGGAGACTGCTCCTACGGGTGCCGTACCGGCAATAGCGGCGCTAGATTGTGGTGAAGGTAGAAGAAAAAGAAACATTAATAAGAAATGGACGAGTCTGCGTGCTCGGAGGCCGGCCACGTGACTGACCGGCGGCGCGACAGTGAGGGAACGGGGAGCGGCGCGACAGTGAGGGAACGGGGAGCGGCGCGACAGTGAGGGGACGGGGGAGCGGCGGCGACGGACCAAAGGCGCGACGGCGGCGAGACCGGAGATGGTGCGCGATGCAGCGGCGGCGGCGAGACGCCACGGCGGACGCAGGGCGAATTATCGAGATCGCATCGCTCGGCGGAGTACGCAGGCGGATTGGGTTCGCGAGAGGCAGGGCAGTGTATTTACGGATGAAGGAAGATGGCTGACAGCTTCAATAGAGATTGCGCTGATTACGATTACGACGAAAGGAAAATTAATAGAGAAAACCTGGTGCAGGAACACGTCCAAAATTTCCCACGCAAAGATAATGATTATTGGAAATTAAGATACAGAGTTTGGCATTACCAAGCACTCTAGCTAAACGTAGAACATGGCTTCACCTCCCATGATCCACACTATACACTGCTGACCTATTGCCGTAACCAGGGTCACTAAACTGCTTGCCAAGAGAAGATGCGAGAATGGTTTGTAAAAAACATCTAGGAATAATCAGTCAGATTTACGATGTGGAATCAATTCTGAAAGTATTTTTGGGCACCTTCTGCTTTATCATAACAACAAGAATATTGAGAATTATCATTAGTTCAGAGGTTACAGATTGGTCCTCAGCCTACAATCTACAATCCCCCGACGACGCCTTACGGTTACCGATAAGTCGCAATGCTGCCTTCAGAGGTCCGCGCTGCACATAGAAGCGTCACTGACGTAACACTCGCCCTCGAGTCGACAAGAATATATGTCTCATCACTGAGCGACGCTTGTGTTGCTCCGTCAATTGGATACAGTTGTATTTGCAAAGCTTCCCTTCAGAGAGCATTGTGAGATGATTTTGGCATTTTCATAATTGTAGGTGAGGATTTCCTGAAAGTATGATTCATAGTTTTTGTTTGTTTCTTTAGCCACTGATGATATAAAGTTGTTTAATATGTGTGATTTTTACTGCACAATAAGATAAAGAATATAAATGCCAATAAACAGAGAAAAAGCCTGGCAGGATCGGGCCGGGGCCGCTTCCTTTCTCGCTGGAGCTAGGCCAGGACCAAAGAACTTTGGCCGGAACCAGGGACAGCTTTTTCGAAAAAGTCTCACCTCTGCTGGGGAGAGAGTGACCTGAACGTGACGGCCGTCCCTGTGCTTTGTGGGACGTTAAAAGTGTGACTTCTAAATTAATCTGTCATTGCGGGAATTGGTCGTTTGAATGGTAGACTCGTAACTTCCGTGACAAGTCGATTGAAAACTTTAGTTAGGCTTCGATCCAAAAAGCCGAATCTGCAATAACTTGGACACAATTTATAAAAAATTAAATTGTCTGCATATATGGGGAGAAATCTCATGGGCACTACACGTCCGCTCGGTAGCAAGGTCTCGAGGAAAAACTTTGAGCTGATAGCACGTCCTTTCCGTTTCTGGGACGGGAGGCACGTGAGGGTATTCGCCAAGAATATCGCCATCGGCAAAAAAGTGGGGGGGTCGCCAGTAACAATTTATCTCCAAGGGGACAAAAATGTCCTCTGTAGACAAAAAAGCTGTTGAAATTTGGGTTAATTTCCTCCCATGCTCGCAGTTGTATTTCAAAGTGCTGCTGGACACCGACTGAGATAGGCGATGGTTGGGACGGAAGGTGGCGGGCTGGGGCCTCCCCCTGCCCGTGGCGACAGTCGTGGTTTTTACCGTCAGTATTTGACCCAAGCACATCAGCCGGAGGTCGCTGCAGAGTCTGGAATTCACTGAAGTTCGGTCTGTCTCAATTTGTTTCCAAGTAAATTCGGTGCGCAAAGCATTACCAATCGTCATTTTTCCAGGTTCACAATGTTGCAGTTCAATCGGGGTTGACCGGTGGTCTGTAACTATGACATATGTGGGCATTGATAATGGCGGTGATGCTCCTGCAACATCGCCTACCAGCTTTTCTGAGGGTAAGGCAGATGGCATGCGGAGTGCACTTGAAATTAATTGATACGTATACAAACTGAAGTGAGTTTTTACACAATGGCAGGTTCTGATTATTATGCAAGAGCATATACTACAGGATTGTGATGGTTCTGCCCTGGAATGAGGACTGCGCCCACTGAAAGATATGCTTCTAAATTAGTCAACAAGAACTCCTTGCGTTGCATCCATGCGGTTCTGAGCATGCGGTTGTGGGCATGATAGGATAATTTGATGTCACTTTACGTGAAATATTTTTGCGTTGTGTCAGCTTTTTGGCAGTGAATTATTCTAAGCCACTGACAGCTTCGGTCCGTTGCCAGGCGAGAACGTGCCAGCTGACCACCGGACGCTGCCTGGCCGCACCTGAGCGCAATCTGTATGATGTGCTCGGCGTCACGCCCCGGGCCTCCACCAAACAGATCAAAGCAGCGTACTTCCGGCTCTCTAAGAAGCATCACCCTGACCGCAAGAGCGGCGACAGTATCACCTTTCAGCAGATAAGCGCCGCCTACGAAGTGCTGGGCAGCCGTAGCAAGCGTCGCGCCTACGACATGTCGCTGTCGACTGGAGGCGGCGGCCTCCGCAATGTTCGGCACCAGCAGGCGGCGGAAGGCCGAGGACCCGCTCCCACCGGGCGCACTGCTCACTTCGACTATGATACCTGGTCCAAGGTCAGTCCGAAGTACTGCCAACCAGATGTGGATTGTTCCATCCAGTAGTTCTGATGTAAATCTGGCACCCGACGTGACATGCTTGCCGAATTAAGTCACCAGTTTTGTGATTCGAAATGTTGTGGAGTGTTTCTCGTCCAGTGCGGTGCTGAGTTTTAACTTTTGGTTTTCTTTTTCTGATTTGTATTACTTATCGGTTTAGCAAGTATATTTCCTTGCAGAGGAATTCGGATGAGCAAAATATGATCATAATAGCTGATGTTGAACGGCGCACCAACTGTCAAGGTTATACGACGTCGCCGACTCTCACCCTGTTGGGAGGGATCTGAGGCATCAGGTCGATTTATTCAGGGGCTCCAACTAATACCAACTTATTCCTCCCCAGGTGATCTCGGTAGTCCTCTCAGTATGTGAGCGTTTCTGCAACGATTTTTCAGTTATTATAAATGTCAGATGCGTGCTCTTCATGTACAAGCTCACATAATGTTTGCGCTCAGGGCAGAGATTGGATTTCTGTGCAAAATGAACGACCTGTGAATCCAGGCTGTGTTTAGTACAATGTGTTTTAACTGCGCAGTCCATTTGCACCCAACTGTGATTGGACAGTTAGTTGACACCAAAATTCATGTGCTTAAAAGCTTGCTAACCGATAACATGGAACTACGCCACCAAACATTTAAGCTCGTATCCCAGCTCCCGCCATCAGAAATTTCTGAGACGCATCAAGCTGTGCTTGTACTCCATTCTTGTGGTCTTATGTTCATTCGTTCCGGGTAACCAAGTTCCTTAGGTGGAAAGTGGCGGTCAAACGCCGGATCGCTCAGCATGTAAGACTCCCGCTTCCTGTGAGTGAACATCTGGTATTGCTGCCAGCAATTATGGAGGTTTGGTGGTGGGTATCAGCGGTGCCAAAATTAGTAGATCACCACTAAAAACTGAAGCGTTTCAATAATTTTTAGTAGGTGACTAGTAATGTTTATGTGCTGTGTGCCAGGATGCCTGTTCCTGTGCTGTTTGTTAGGTGTTCTGGAAAGGAGTTTTCGCATTGTTTCCAACGCGAAAGATTTGTTTTGAAACCATTCATTCCTTCACGCAAATTCCATACACACTTTAGACACTTGTCAGTGCCCCTCAATAGTAGACACGTGGGGAGGCTTCACTCTTCAGTACTCCTAACCCTCGCCCTGGTGGGGGGTGTTTAAAAGGAATGTGGCACCTTCATAACGTGATTTTAACTGAGATAGCCAAGTTGTAAAGCAAGTCGGAAAACCCGGTACTCAATATATCATTTGTCTTGGAAGTCGAGATTTCCGTAGAAAAAGCTAAAACCTACCTGCTATGTACCCCTCATATACCCTTGGCAGCAGGCCACAGTTGTCATGGCTGTTGGTGTGACGACATATGCTGACGTCACGATGAGCACCAGCCAATCGAAGCCCTTGAAGCGTTTCGAGTATGGTAGTGGTTGCCAGATCATGACATCATCCACAAGCAGATATTTATTTTCCTAGAGGAGTATTTTAAAAATCATAATATTGAGCTTATTGTACATTTTTTCAGAGAAATAATGAGTGGTTTCATTATTTTCGGCCAAAAGTACGCCTAATTGCACTAAATTCCAGGATTCGACCAAGGTGCCTCATTCCCTTCAAACACCCCCTCAAGTTTTTCCGATGACACCACAAAACGGCGGTGCGAAGCGCCGCCGTATTTACTACGCTTTATCCTCGATCAATTCTGCAACTTTTCCCAAAATTTTAAGGTCAGGTCGCCAGTGCAGGTCAAGTGACAACATACAAAAAGGTTATATAGCATTAGTAAGAACAAGGTTAATATTTCTAATTGAAACTCATATCACACAATGGGCCCAGCGAGCGCTACAAAATATGTTTCGGTATTTTTATATCGACGACCTAGGGTCAGAAACAGATCATGACCTCTCCATAGGAAATGCAAGGGAAAAACAAAAATTGGGGTGTATTTGTGTAGATACAGCTGAGAATACATCAATATTCTCCAAATCGTAGTATCTTGGGGCCCCTTTTTAGGTTTATGTTGCAATTTTTTACCTGCAACCTCGGAGAGGTCAGCTGGGGCTAGTTAAGCAGGTTTTTCAGACCTGGGTGAATAACTTCGCAGGAAATGACGATAAACATTTTATTTTGATACCATTACGTTTGGATTGTACTTGGAAGTCGATTGATATTCATATTGACGATGCTCGACCAGATAGTGACCTTGACCTGACTTCAGATCAGGCAATTATGTTTTGACCTATTATGGTCATATCATACATCATTCGATTCGCCGTAACGAGAGGAAGCAAATAGTGCCTAAAAATGGATTCTAACTAAACTCTATCAGACACTAGAGCGCAGAAACTCTTCTCTAACATGCAACCTCCTCTGAACTGTCTTGACCTCAATATTGACCTGAGCCAAAAAGTGACTGATATAGGTTCTTCATGAAACTGTTTGAGCTATCCACCAGTGTTTGCGTTTTTTTCGCTATCCCGCATAGGTGCCGAGTTCGAGTGGATGTTTGAACACCACCCCCCAACCATGGCGAAGGTGGCTCGGAGGCCCACCGGGGCGGGTGTTAAAACACCCCACAGGCCAGTCTCAAAGTCAAGCATCCGAAAAATCGCCCACACTATTATTTTGTTTTACTTAGGCCTCTCCCAAAAGGCACATGCTCCCAATTACAAGGAGCATTGGGGGTGATCGGGCCAGCGCCTTACGAGAAGAGTTTGAGATTAAAAAGAACAAGCGCGCGCACCGAGAGGAGTCACGGCGGGCCAGTGTCTGCTTCTGCTTAATCATGATGGCAATGGTGGTCTATATCGGGGTAGGTGTCAGCGTTCAAGACAGACAGGAGCTCAAAAGGGGTCAGATCGAACATGGAAGGCAGTTCCTCGCTGTGGATATTGAATCCATGTTCATCCATGCTGTCCGATCTGAAGACGGGTAATGGAGCCGCTAGGCCATTCGGCCCCCCGTTTACACTCATATTATTTACACATTTGGAAATGCGCCAGATAATCTTCATTGTTATAGAACCTTCCGTCTTCCAAATGTACCAAATATTTTTCCTGCTAAATTGCTCCATGAACGCGAAACTTTTTAAATAAAATGTTTGTGGCATGGAAACACTGCTTCGTCCTAATCAGACCGGGAAGAAGCAACGGTCTAAATCCGTAACGGTAGATGACTGTTCCTGTGCTGTTCGGCAGATGCCTGTTCCTGTGCTGTTTGGCAGATGTCTGCTCCTATACTGTTTGGCAGTTGATTGTCGTTGTACTGTTTGACGGATGCCTGTTCCTGCGCTCTTTGGCAGATCACTGTTCCTGTACTGTTTGGCAGGCGACTCTTCCTTTGCTGTTTGGCAGATGTCTGCTCCTATGCTGTTTGGCAGTTAATTGTCGTTGTACTGTTTGACTGATGACTGCTCCTGTGCTGTTTGACAGATGCCTGTTCCTGCCCTGTGTAGCAGATGCCTGTTCCTGTGCTGTATGGTAGATGACTGTACCTATGTTGTTTGACAGATGCCTGTTCCTGTGGTGTTTGACTACAGATGGCTGCTATTGGAAGATGACTGTTCCTGTGCTTCTTGGCAGGTGACTGTACCTAAGCTGTTTGACAGATGCCTGTTTCTGTGCCGTTTGACAACAGATGACTGTTCCTGTGCCGTATGGTAGATGACTGCTCCTGCGCTGTTTGACAGATGCCTGTTCATATGTTGTTTGCCAGATGCCTGTTCCTGTGCTGTTTGGCAGATGCACGTTTATTTGCTGTTTGACAGGCGACTGTCCTTGTACTGTATGGCAGATGACTGTTCCTGTGCTGTTTGACAGACGACTGTTCCTGTGCTATTTGACAACAGATGATAGGTCCTATACTGTTTGACATTGACTGTTCCTAGATACCTGTTCCTGTGCTGTTTGACAGATGCCTGTTCCTATGCTGTTTGGCAGATGCATTACCGCGAGGTGCGCAATCGGGCCAGCGCCTTACGAGAAGAGTTTGAGATTAAAAAGAACAACCAAGCGCACCGGGAGGAGTCACGGCGAGCCAGCGTCTGCTTATGCTTAATCATGATGGCAATGGTGGTCTACATCGGGGTAGGTGCCAGCGTTCAAGACAGACAGGAGCTCAGAAGGGCGTGCGCCAGCGATCGCGACAGTTTACCGCCGGAGCGCGGACGGCCCGGCGGCTGACACGCGTAGACCTTAGTTTGTTGAATTAAATATTTGTATATGGCGGTCCTTGATCGGCGTGTTGCATATGTGCGTGGTAATGCTAGTGGGGCGGAGGCGTGTTTGCCATGCCAGTTTAGCGATTCGGGTTACATAGGTACGGGTCAGCGACATAGAATGTCGCTGACTTAGCTATTGTTATCTTTTTTTAGAATCAAAGACGATCGGTATTTTTATCCATGCTGACTGGCGTATTGCAGCTTTTGCCAATGACTTGCCCGTGGAGTACAGCGCTAGATGTAGAAAAGACTAGCAGTGCACTTCCTTTGGTCGATACGAACATTCTTTTGAGTGTTTCACTTTCGCTCGTTTCTAGTGAAAGCATCGTGACTGCATTAGTGTTGCTGGACTGTCAAATATCCACCTCCCGTAATACGCTCATGACTGTAGCCTGCCCTCTGTGGTTCGGTATTCAGTTTGTGAATCTCTTCTTTAAAAATATTTTCCCGTCAGAGTATCTCCCTTAAAAGGCACTCCAGTCATAAAGCGTGCCATTTTCAACCGATATGTGCGCTAGCTACTCCAATTATCAAGCTTGTATCTGCTAGCGCAACATTGTGACCTTCCTCCGTACTGAAAGCAAAACGGGTGCAGTTAGGTCAGACAGTCGGAGATGCGGGGATAGCTGGCCGAAGGCGATACCTCGCCTCCGATGTGGCTGGAACGATTGTGGAAGAATGTAGACTGTGGGATCCTGGACCTCCTGTTGTTAGCACGTGCAATATGATGCATAGAGGAGTGATACAAAACAAGAGAACAATTTTATACATTTTCTGTATTTGGATATTCCAGCCCGTCAGAGGTCATCTACGATCAACAGCAATTATTATCGCCCGAGTAATGTCACACCAGTCAACCACGTCCAGTATTCCAGTGAATGTAGCCTAGTCGCAATAACAAATACACGATACGATAGGCTCGCAGAGCGATTCCACGGGTCCACTCCCTGACTCGGCTCTATACGTTAAGGATGGCATGAGTCTCGTAGCTCGATCTAGTCAACGGGCGATAAGCTGCAAGGCTAAATGCGTGGAATTCACATCACAGAAAAGGTGTCAGCATCCTGTAAATCAGCTCATTCGAAACTAGCGAGTGGCAAAGTTCAGAGCTTCGCCTGTGATTCAGGAACTGGCAGAAAAGATTCAAGCTTTTGTTGGTTCCCGTAACCACACCACTATTTGTTTAAGTTTTACCCTGCGTCCGTGCCAGTTTTGATATTACAACGCGACAGGGAACGTGCTTGAGGTGCAAGGCACTTCGCCATTGCATACGTCTACCAAGTTTCCCAGGTGTCCGGACTCCAGCAGCTCAGGACTATAGCAAGTAAGTCATCGTGATATATTCGTTTTAACAGCGGCGACACGAGCCGACAGTCATGACCAGCAGTAGTACGTCCAGTCCTGACGTATCCCCGTGGAATTCCATTCAAAATACGACATCAAAGGAATCGCTGACTTCGATGATGCTACATTTCGGGACATTTTGCGACATAAGACGAAAAAGCTATCTGAAATTACGGTCTCTGCCCATAAGTAGGCGTAGTATAATGGCCCCATCAAACACGCACATTCGAAGGTAGTAGAGTGAAATCCCTCTACCCTAGTGATATCATCAACCAGGCGTGTCTGACCAGGCTTGTGTTTGAAACATCTTTCAATATTAAGCGTATCCAGTGAGTTTGAAATGCTTGAGAGCCACCCGAGTCTGAGTGACCATCTATGGGTCGAAACTAAAATCATTCATGTGTCATGCCCTTTCCGAATACGAACTAATTGTATATTCTACCACTATTCGAAACGCCTCTAGATTTCAAAATAGCTTGCAAAATTCGTAACCTCAAACTGACTCGATTGCAAGATGGACAGAAAGGGGTGGCCGGAATCCGTCCCCTCATCCCGCACCACCGCACGTGTCCCCGCTCTCCAACGGCACTCCTGGAGCACGTGGACCGCAGACAGCGCAGGTGGTAACAACACTGAAGGCTATTGCCTGAGTGTGGGATCAAATCAGACCGTGAGAAATTTCCGTTTGACACTGGACCACGCACTGCGGACCGGGAGCATGGATATCGGTCCGCTCCATCTGTTGTAAACCGGCGCTAGTTTGAAAAAGCAGGGCAATATAACTATGGATTAATGAGAAGCCACCGCGCCAGGGATGCTACAGTTATTTCTGACGCTGGCAAATACGGTGTCGAACTCGAGCGCTGTCTGGTTAAATGCGCGCATTTCGAGTGCCTTATGGACAATAACGTTTACGCCGATTGTAAATACATCCGTGTCATACACAGTGATTTCGCAGATATTCATCCACCTAGTTCAACCTCCCGAGACCGGAGATGAATATATTCGATGGCGTGATGACCACAAATATGACTCAGAACGATACGACAAGATCTCCAATGGCAATCCATCAGTTCAATAAAACATCAATCGCCTGTCTGCCGGTTCGCCGTTTCCCTCAGTACCGAGGCATGGGCATACCGCCGGGCATGTACGGGAACGCACCAGGAGGACCTGACGATGGGTAAGGCATGCCTGGTGCCGCCGACGGGTACGGTGTGGGGTAGGGCACGCCGCCCGGCGGGTACGGCGTCGGCCCGGCGGCCGGGTAGGGAGTGGACGCGGGCGCCGGCGAAGGGTAGGGGGCCGGTGCGGGCGCCGGCTGCCGGTAGCCGGCCGCGCTGACGCCCGTCCCTGAGCGAATCAGCTCCTTCAGCTTGTCAACCTTCACCCTGCGAGAGATGGCAACCCGCCGCTTCGGCAGGTAGAGCTCCAGGAAGTTATCCAGCGACATCTCGCCCCCCAGCATCGACTGTATCAGGTTCTGTGGAGACGGGCGCGCACTATCAGCAGCCACCCGACGCCGAGGAGACGAGCTCACGCCACCGAAACAGCCCAACGAGGCACATCTATATAAGCTAAACAGAGCAAAATCAACCTTTCGTCCTCAATTGAACACTTGAAATGATCAGCAGCATTGTTGGCACCATCCGCGTTCCGCGGCCTGCACTCAGCACACCAGCGGCGGTCAGTGGTGACCTGGCAGGGGGTCTCACCTCCGACTCCTCCTCAGCCTCGGCGGCTGCCGTCTGCAGCAGCGCCAGTGTCATGTCCAGCGGCTGGTCCACCACTGCCGGCGGCAGCACGGCAGCGTCAGTCTCACCGGCCGCGTCAGAGAACCGGCGGCGTCAGTCACACCGACACGTCAGAGGACTGGCAGCGTCAGTCACACCGGCCACGTCAGAGAACCGACAGCAAACCCACGTCACCGACAGAATCAGTCACACCAGCCTCCCCAGAGAACCGACACCACTACGCCAACAGCGTCAGTCACACCGGCCGCGTCAGAGGACCGACAGCAGTCAATCACACCGGTTACGTCAGAGAACCGACACCACTACGTCGACAGCGTCAGTCACACCGGCCGCGTCAGAGAACCGACACCACCACACCGGCAGCGTCAGTCACACTGGCCGCGTCAGAGAACCGACACCACCACACCGGCAGCGTCAGTCACACCGGCCGCGTCAGAGAACCGACACCACTACACCGGCCGCGTCAGAGAACCGGCAGCATCAGTCACACCGGCCGCGTCAGAGAACCGACACCACTACACCGGCCGCGTCAGAGAACCGGTAGCATCAGTCACACCGGCCGCGTCAGAGAACCGACACCACTACACCGGCAGCATCAGTCACACGGGCCGCGTCAGAGGACCGCCTCACCGATACCAGTACACCGACAGCGTTAGCCACACAGGCCACCCCAAAGAACAAACAGCATCAGTCACAACAGCCACGCCAGAGAATCGACACCGCTACACCGACGCCAGCCATTCCGTCCGCACTTTATCACTCGAACACGCGAGCCAATTGTATGAGGCCCTGTAATATATTGCATATATTGCATGCAGCTACCACCTAGCCTTTTCTGTCGTTCTGCTGTTTCGATAATTTTTTGCCTCTTTTTAATAATTTAGGTTCTCGAGCCGAAAATATGATCAAGTCACTAAGTGCAATATGGTTCAGCGTGTCGACATGCAGTGTAAAATAAAATACAAGTAAACAATCCTCAACAAATAGAGCCAGCTGCAAACTATCCACGTGAATAGAAAAGGAGACGCGTAATCGCATATTAGCGAGAGGCGCCTGGCGTTCCTTACACCACTGCTATTCTGCTTCAGCAGTAAAAGTACGCCTCCGTCCAAGGTCTTTGTTGCCCACTTAATTTTGCTTTCGTTCAAGGGTTATACGTGGCGGCGATAGCGGACCGGCAGAAGGGAGCAGTGATTTTTAAATACAACCGTGGTCTTCCAAGCACTGGCTGGCAACATAGAAGAACAAAAACAACATCCTCAAATGAGTTTGGCCTGTGAATATACGCATACAGATAAGCTGGTGGGCCCTAATCCAAATCTGGGGGGACATTTTTCGCTACCAGCCTCGAACTTCAACATTTTCAACATTGTATTTTCCGCAGACGAGTCGGTGTTGTAGCTGCAGGCGAAATATAACGGGTTACACGTCCGAATGTTTTAATTTTCGATAAAAAAATTACTGTGGCCAGAAAACTAGAACTTTCCACAAAATAGCGTGAGGAAAAGGCTACATTTTCACGTGAGAAATCACAAAGCGCAGCCCAGTTCACTCAAGCCTGTGTCCGAAAGAATTAGACCTACCTAATCTTTGGTTCCGAGAAATTGCGCAGCATTGTAAACCTCAGAGTTTCAGACACACGATGCGATTTATCTCTGCCCGTTGGGATTCTCATCTAACCCATGATTTAACAGTGTACTAAACAATACCACAGGCAAACAACAACCATCCAATTCGATAAGAACAAAAATCAATGATTATTTGCATTTAAGTCATATCCACTGAAAGCAGGTGAACATGGTAGGACAAAACATGAATAAACGGGCGGCTGCAGCGTCCTTCGCATGACTCTGAGCAGAGACGCCGGCTGTTAAACCCGCGTACAGGCACCGTCGTCCCAGACAAGACAAGCTACCAAGCTTCGAGACAAACGCATTTGGTGGGAGGTGAGGGAGGGGAAGATGGTGCATACCGCTCAGTTTGTCGCGTTTGTCGCGGATCTCTGCCTCCACCTCCTGGATCTGCTCCAGCCGCGCGCGCACCTCAGTCTTGAGCTGCAGCAGTCGTGGCTCCTGGGAGAGGTTGTACTCGGCCAGGGAGCGGTTGCTGGCCGTCGTCGCCTCGTGGTTAGCGCGCAGAGACTGGACCTGTCACCAATACAGCGTTCAATCATAGTAGCTTGTGACATCACCGCGCGCACCAACAGCATATGAGTAGTAGGTCGCCATTGGAGACACAAATCGCAGCTAACGTGTTTGTTTAGTTAGCTTTGCTTATATATCTTGTGGGAGAGACCTTAACTCTTACCAATATTAAAAAGGGCATTTGACGGCAAAGGAAGAGTTAAAAACATAAAAATATGTGTGATATCTATCAGGTACTCCCAAAACACCAATTTATTTCCCCCTTTTTCACTCGGTTTGATGAGGCGGGCTCCAAGGCTCCAAACGAGGTCGTTGGTGTATCGAGAAGGGCAAAAAAAACGAAAAAACCGAAAAACATTCGCCACTCGGATGGGGAAAGGCCTCTTTGCTCACCCTGGAATACACAGAGTCAATATATATATATAATAATATATATATATATATATATATATATATATATATATATATATAATATAATATATAAACATCTAAATGGATACAAAACATAGTCACAACGACAAAAAAAACACATTAGAGCTTATAATATTATCCAAGAACCGATCGATTAAACAATCGTAAAATTTAAAACAAACATATATATATATATATATATATATATATATATAATATATATATATAATATATATATATGCCATCTAAATGGATATCCACAAAGCATAGTCACCCAACGACAGACAAAAAAATTACAGCACTCAGCGTTGTGCGAGCTTTATAGATCATTCGATCCTTCTAGGATGAACTCGATCTGATTTAAACAATCTGGTAAAAGTTTAAAAACACAAACTAGGCACAGAGCAGCATTCGACCGTTAACTTATCGACTTTCCTGAAGCTCTCGAGCTGCAAACTATTAACAAACCGCTAACTTGTTCCCAACATCTTAAAGAAAACACACCTGTCCATTACACATCGCAGGCAGCGCAATGATTCACCAACCAAACCCACTCCCACCCACCCGGTGGCTCGCAATCCCTCCACTCACCGCCGAGAGCGTCTGTAACCGCGCCGCCAGCTGGTCGTCTTCATTGAGAAGCGTCTTCAGCTCATCTGTGCTGAGCGAGTGCAGTTCGAGCGACGCCAGCGCCGCCTGCACCGTCGGCTCCACGTCTGATGTCCCGCCGTACATCTGCGGGAGCACGAATAGTAAGCCCCAACGTACATCTGAGGGCACCCGAAAGTCTGACGTACCACCGTACATCTAAGTAGACCCGAATCTCACATCCCACCGTACATCTGAGAATACACAGGGTAAATACTGTGAAGTCCAACCTGTGTGGCCTCCTCGCACTGCTTATTATTTTCAGGCATTTTCACCTCGGGGCGGCCTGCGAGTGAACCCAATCGGCAGACTAAAAATAAAGATTGCTCTGTATACAGCGACCCAATTGGTGCCTCTGAAGGTGTATCTTTTCTTGTTTTTTTAACCATGCGACGTTTTAATCAGGGATGCGAAGGCGAAAAAATTTTGGACGGCTCCGGCTCCGGTCCGGGGTTATGATTTCGGCTCCGGCTCCGGCCCCGGCTCCGGTTTCAAGTGTCCTATCGGCTCCGGCTCCGGGAAAAATAGTCGGCTCCGACCGGCTCCGGCTCCGGCAATGTACCTATATCCAAAATGTGATCGACACGTTTTCAAGGGCGTGAAAGTCCATCAGATACAAAGTGATTATGTATTTGTACGAATGAAAAATGGCGACTGAATGAACGAACGCTCTTGACCAGATGCCAAAGGCCAGTGAACCTCAAAACTGGACCAACCTACACTGCAGTGTATTCGTATGGCAAACTGCACTGCACTGTTATGGCAAACAGAAATATGGGTCAGACATGCCCGCAAACCCACATAAAAAATTAAAGATACAACGATCAAGTAAAGCTTGGACGGCCCGCAAAGAAAAATTTCGATGAGCTAACAGTGCTCAACATCGAAAAACACATCAGATAGGCTGATGGCCTAATTCCTTTTCCGGGTCGCGACTGGCGGAACCAGTCGCGATGTGCTCGTGGCGATGGTGCGGACGCACCTCCCAGGCCGCAGTCCTGACGTCGCCTCCATCCCCCGTTCGCCTGACCGGCCTACCCCGGAAAGATGGTGCCAAACATCGCTGAGTGTCCTGAACGGTGGCTGAATGGCGTATCAGGATCATCGTTCATCAGCCAGCTGTTGCTGATCCGAACACTGCACTTAGGGCTGCCCTGTTGCCCCAGACCGCCGCCTCCACCTGTGTCACGTGATTTTATGTGTACCGAAAAATAGTCACGAGCCTCGGCCGACCCCAGTGGAGAGGTTTCGGCTGTGACCTATGGGGCGCCATCTTTCCGGATGTGGCCTGCGGTGTCGGCTGAGCGGCGCCTCTTGTGGAGCCCGGCCCAATTTACCCGACTATTCCTCGGAAGGCGGGTGCTGGACTGGATCAGGACTCGCTGGCCGGCGTGGGCCGCGCCATCACAGGACCTGTGTGCCTCATCGACAGTTTCGTTTCTGCGGTCGCTGCGGGTCTTGTTGCTTTCCGGCCTTGGTATCGTTTCCGTCGCTTCCCAAAGTACCGTGGCCCGTCCACCCCTCTCGGCGGCGGCGGCGCAAGTATTCTATATTGAAGAGGATAGACAGGGGGACGTGTGGCATGGGCGCTGACTGGAGCCAGTCTCACGCTGGCCGTGCTGGCGTGGAGGCTGCGCTGCTTCTTCGGTGACATTGTCTCTGCTGCGCCGCCTCGGACTTCGACTATCTGCCACGAGGAGTCCTGTTTCGCCTCCTCTTTCTGCGTCCGGGGTGCGAACTCCTCCGTCTACTTACAACACCTGCCCTGTTTTGTGCGACCGCCTTGGTTTTCTCTGTCAATGACTCGTGCCCGCCGGCGCCATCGGGGTTCCGTCTTCCGACATCGGAACTTGTAGGAGAGTTGCTGTCTCCAGGCGGTCGGTAAGGTGCGAAAGAGGAGGTGCCCAACAGCGATCTACCAATGACCAGGTACTCTTCTATGCATTGCGTACTGTTCTCGCGACTGCGCTGTCCGCGAGTGCCGGGGGTTCTGTGGTGGTTGAGTGTGAGCGTGTCTGCCTGAGACCGTTGTGCGCTGTGGTGACTGCCAAATGCTGATTGTGTGATCGTACCCACTCCGACCTGCACTCTGCAATAGGTGCCTTGACACTGCTGAAGATATGTACCTTTTGTCTGTGATTGCATCTCCATGCTGGATGCTGTCTTCTTTTGGTGCCCCACAGGGCTATTATTGGTGTTGCATTGTGTATGAGTGCTACCTGTGGTGTCAGTGCTGGTTTTGTTATCGTTCTAAAACCCAGTTACAGTCTCCCTGTCTTGCCTCACATGACTGGACTATCGATGCACAGTATGGTGGCATGTAGCTGACTGGCTGGATGCTGCACTGGCTGTTGACCTGCTGCTTTGCTGCAGGAGTCATTGCCAAGGGCATGCTGGCCTTGATCACCTGCGAGTTTTTATTACTGCAGATTATGTGAACTTGTTGCATGGTTGATGTAGTGCTTAATCATGTGACCTATCTTTGAACCAGTGGTTGCTCTCCAGTCCATTCCTCTCTCAATTAGTCCTATCCAATGTTCCCTTTAGTTCCAGCCCCCATATGTTCGTGATTGTCTTAAATTTCAAATAACACTCAGTGTGTATATTGGCACCACCTGGCATTTGCTGCTGCTTTGGCTAACAGTGGGGCAGATATCCCCCTGTTGGTTGTGGTGCAAGCTGCCGGCCAGTCTGCAGAACTTGGCGGATTTCGACAAGATCTTGTTGGGGCAGCCTCAGGGCAGACCTACCGATTTGGGGCAGCTTTTGGTCGAGCGTGGGGCAGAGGGGGCTCTTGGGGCAGGAATTAGTACTTGGGGTAGCAATCAGTCTGGGTAATCACCAAGGGAAGAAGAACAAATAAGAAAAAGAAACGACAATCATTAGTTAAACTTGCTCTGGAAAAGTTTATTTGTCTCAGAAGCACCATATTTATCATCAAGCAAAATATGGTTTAAAAGATATCAGATGAAGGAAATTTATCACTGATGTAAAGCTCCTGGAAGTGAATATAAAAATCAGGCAATGGGCACCTTTTAAAAACTAAATTTACAATTATTTTCTAAATTTGTAATCTAAACCTAACTTTTAGCTACATAAAACATTCTTAGAATTCAAAATGAAATTTCCCTGTATGTAGTTTTTTTGCATTTCCTCCACCATGTTAAGATCGCCAAAGGCCAGCAAATCATGCCAGCCCCCTCCCAAGAACGAATACCGGTCCGTGATGTGATGTCACACGAGCATAGGGGGATCTTTCTTCGCTCAAGTCCAGTGAGAATATTCCACATTTTGTGATGCTTTCATGCAAATGTGAGAAAAAAGGGGAAAATTGTTTTAGCTGTGGAAAAAGTTATTGCATTTGAAAATAGTTGTCAATTGAAATATTTCTCAAAGTACCAATTGATACGGCTTGAAAGAAGGGGCAAATGACCAGAGTTGTGCGACTCATGAGTCAGAGTCGGAGTTTAACTCAAATTCCGACTCGCTCGACTCAGAGTTGAGTTGAGTTGAGTCTAAAAAATTAGACAGGTGAGTTGAGTTGAGTTGAGTCAGTTCACACCACGTCAATGAGTTGAGTTGAGTTGAGTTGTGAAGACAGCGAGTCAAATGAGTTGACAACAAAAGTTGACTCAGATGCAAATATGTTTAATAAGTTTGAATTTGCCTACCTTTTGGAAACCTCCTTTGAATACCTTTTCCTCCAGTGTTTTGATTGTTTCAATCAAAGTTTTAATTTCTTTCAATATATCAACTTTATTATACGGTTCAATTACTTATTTTAAAGACCCATTTGGTCTGAAGAAATCCCTATGCACAAATAAGACATGTACTCAAAAAAATTAAATAGGCTCCTATCTCTGGCCTTGTCTTAAACATTTTAGGAGGCAGAATGCACTGCGAAATGCATTTAAAATATCTCAAAAAATCCTCATCAGCAAAATACTTCTTCTCAACCACCACTCACAGTTATACACTCAAACATTCCACCACCACTTCAATATAAAAGAATAACCACAGGCAAGAGAGTGCGCCATTGCTGTCTTTGAAGAACAAATTTAGTCAAGACTAGGTTCAAGCTAAAGTAGCTTCAGGGCAAAACATTGTAGAAGTCACGTGACAATTAACAAAGTTATGTGAACATTTCTAAACTACATGTTGAATTGTTTCTTTTGTCTTAATTGCGCCGTCTCCAGCTACTGCTTAAACCTATTAAAATCAGTTCTTACTGTTAGCACAGAAAAGTTTGGACTCCGATTTGACAAAATATTGACATACTATTATTGCGCGAATCAGATGAATTATTTCTTGCTACTGGTTGTGTCTGATCGTCGTCCGTATTTTATTTGGAAAGCCGTATACATTGGCAATTATCAAACTGCTCCCATTTTGAAGTGTAATAGGTATGTGCGTGCTGTATTGGAGGTTTTCAAGCTGAAAAATTTATTGGGTTAAAATATGAATGTATTTAATGCAACACGATGATAAAATTTCCATTTCTTTTGTTTTGCAATTGCAACTAGGTACTCTAGTAATTATAGCTTAGATTTTGGTTCAGCTCATGGCATAGGAATGTTTCATTTAGCAAAATTATCTAGCATCGTTCTTTGACAGAAACAAAAAGCATTACCCTTATCATTCCTGAAAATACAGTTTAAATCATGTTTTTTTAGCTGGACCTTTTTCTGATAGTATGGAGGTGCAATTATTTCCCTATTTTGTTGTAACCTTAACCCATTTAAGTTCCTTTCCATTCCATCCACCTGGTTAAACATGCAAGGCTTCTTTCAGAAATCATTGCAACATAGTGTGGCAGCTTTATCTGGCAGTGACAGTCTGGAAGAAAAAAAGGATATCCATGGCTCTTGGGTATAATTAATTTTTAATGTTTCGATTAATTTATCTACCATCTATTAATCTGCATTTTCCTGTATGACTTTCTGTGCAGCTTGTCTTGTAGTGGTTTATTAATTTTTTATTATTTGTTTGTATTATTTATCATTTATTTATATATTTTGAAACTGAGTCGACGTTTGAGTTGAGTTGAGTCGTGAGTTGAGTCGGAGTTGAGTCGGGATGATTTAGCATTGAGTCAGAGTTGAGTCGGCTCACTGAACTCTTGACAATGAGTTGAGTCAGAGTTGAGTCGACCACTCTCAGCACATGAGTTGAGTTGAGTCGACTCAAGAAAATTCTGAAACGCACAACTCTGCAAATGACGTCTTTAGGGGAAACACTTCGCTTGTAAATATACCTTTGAATAAAGGTACCTGTGAAATTGTGCACCATGAAAGCAAGATAGCTGCTGTATGTGCGTTTCTATTGCTTTGATACATGGAGGGTCACGAGTATGTTGTCATCATCGGGTCAGATGTACGGTTTTATTTTATTCTGGGTGTTTCGTTTAAAATTGAGTAGATAAAACTTTTATCAGTAAAAAATTACTCCCCCCATTGGAGGAGTCTGCCCCAGCCACCAAATTTGTGTCCCAATTGGCGCAGGCTTTGGGATGCCGAGCGCCTCGTCAAGTTGCTTGCCACATTCTGCAGACTGGGATGCCAGGTGGCACCACCTGGGCGCTTTAACCACACACACCTACATTTTGGTGCAGTGTGCGGTACACATCAGTGAAATGGTGCAGTGACTGCTCAGCCCCCCCTTCGGCTGTGTGTAGGGCAAGGTGGGCCCTACACACAGCCGATCCATATTTCTCTCCTCTTTTCTTCCACTCTTTAATTGCAGCCAGTATTGTGGTTGCTTTTGCATCGTGCCTAACCTGAATATGTACCTAAATGAAAAATTTAAAAAGTATGGACGTACAAATTTACAAATATTGATATGGGTCACTGGAGGCATTGTTGAGAATGTGACCATTCTTCGTAACACTCAACAGTTTCTCCCACTGATTAAACAACTCAGTGACATAACCAAAAAAATAAAAAGGTGAGTACCAAGTTCAAAAACACTAACAATTTTTCTTACTTTTATGACCTATTCTGTCCGAGGAAATCCTTGGGCACAAATACGTATTACACGAAAAATTAAACAAAATCTTGTCTTTGACATTTGCTTCAGCACTTAAAGTATTGAAATTGATTGTCAAATACACATAAATGCGCCTCTCAAAAACACCAATAATTATTATTACTCCATTTTCTCTTCAACAATGAATGCGCGCCGCACCGTCGTTGTCTGTGGTCTCGTCTCCAATAATAAATAAATAAAGCCAAATAATAATAAGTTGTTGTCTTCGAAGAGCCGTGTTATTCTGCCGGCAGAACATATACTAGTGTGCCACACGCGTGCGCAATACTGGACCATGAGTACAAGATACAATACTGCGCATGCGTGTGGTATATTAGTATGCCTTCTGCAAGGCAGAGTAACACGGCTAAGATAATATTTGATTATGTAGAGGCTAAGGCTTTAGTAGCTTGAAGGCACAAATCAAAATGTTATCTATTATCATGGCGCAAATAGTTTACTAAGCCACGTAATAATTCATTTTTAATATAGAACATAAATGTATATATCACTAGCTTTCCTTTTGTCTTTAATGCGCTGTCCGCAGCTGCTTAATATTTCGTTATTATTATTAGTGTTCTACCTCTATACAAGGACTTTGAGAGAGACCTCCATAGCCTAAGTACTACACACACCACGTACCAATAAACCACTATTAGAGTGAGAATTTACGGCACAATTTATTATTGACTGTTAATTTACTTAAAATTGACACAAAGCATTGCATCCCTTAATTGAAATATGCTATTATTTCATGAAGCAAAGAAAACATTTTTGTTATTTGTGAAGCCATATATTAGTGATTTTCTTCTCTGTTTGTGTTGTTGGTTGGTTCGGGCGAAGTGGAGGAAGGTACCTATGCTCCAGTGTGCAAAGTATGGCATTTTCGAAGAGATCTCGTCGGTCTGGGTGCCGTTAGAGACAGGAGCAAGTGGTGCGAATTTTATCAAACTGGTGAAAATTTGTCAGACTGGTGCGAAGAAGGTGACACTGAAAACTAAACAAATAATGGTCGAATGGTTGTAAAGAAACAGGAGGGGGCCTTATAAAAAAATCTTTAACTAGCTAACTAATAAGAGGGACAGCCTTGCATCATTTGGGTAGGAATGGGTGTGTTTGTTTCCGTGGTAACATGACAGACTGGTTTGATTTTTGGTGGCTGGTGCTGCGAGAATTTTAGATGGCTGGTGAGGCTTGTCTGGCCTGCTGCCATACTTTGCCAGCCTGCAAAGTATGGCAGCAGGCCAGACAGTTCGCATCAGCCATCTAAAATTCTCACATCACCAGCTTAAAAAATTTGCACCAATATGCCATTTACCTTGTACCTTGTACCTTGTACCTTGTACCTTAGGGGATACGGACCTCGGGAGGCTCGGGAGGAGTTTTACCACGGAGAAAAACTCACCAATTCCTACCCACATGATGCAATGCTTCCTCTGTTATTAGTAAGGACTTTTTCTCAAGCCCCGTCCTCTGTCTTGATAACCATTTAGCTATTATTTGCTTGGTTTATTTGTCACCTTCCTCACACCAGTCTCGCAAATTTGCACCAGGTTGATAAAATTCACACCACTCGCTCCTGTCTCCAAGGGAACACACAACACACACTGACGAGATCTCGTTGAAAATGCCATACTTTGCAAACTGGATACTTTGCAGACTAGGGTATGCTGGGGATAATGAGTTTTTTTTGTTTAGAACTAGGGTGTCAATATGTGAATGGTTACTACAGCATTAGTATGTAGCAGGGTTGGTTTTTAAGCTTAAATTCTACATATGATTGCTTGAAATATATTGGAATGTAAAGCATGAAAATGCCACTTTAAATGTATTAATTTGTAGAAGGCTACATTGTACCTAGGTAGCTATGTGATCTGCCTTTTCCTATAATACTGTCTGCTCTTGCTGTTTACATTTATGCTTATTCCGTCAAGTCTGATTAAATCCATGACTGAATAAAGCACACATTATTAAGCCATGCAACTTTATTCAAAGAAAAACTTTCAGGTCCTTAATTCCAGTCAGCAATTTTGCTCTGGCCAGGACTAGAGTGCAATCTGGCTTACTCTGGCAAAATGCCCCAGCAGAGCACAGGTTTTCTATATTTTTGCCTGGGATTCGACACAATGGCCCATTGTGGGGTTATTTCTGGCCTAAAGTAGTGGTGTGACAGGCTTTGCCATGTTAGCCCGAGCTGCACGGAGATAATCATGTTAGCCAGAGTCTTGCTTGAGCTTTGCAGGCTTTCTGGACAGTGTTAGCAGCAGCCGATTGTGGGCAATAGAAAGCAACTGTGCCCCCCCCACTGACTTACCTTTTCCAGAGGCTTAGAACTGCCATAGTAGAACCTTTGTTTGCACCAACAAACCCAAACCTTAATTTCTGTAATTATCTCCCTGTAACTCTGGACCAACATGGGCTTTCAGGGTCCGAAATAGCCTCATCTTATTTCATCCAAATTTCTGTCTGGGATTGTGCTAAGCATTTTGCATAAGTCTTCTTAAACAGCAAAGACTAAAAGTGTCCTGAAAGTTGTGGTTTTAAGTGGGAAAAATACCTTTTTCATATTTTTTACCTTGCCAGCAGGTCATTTTGGCTTCAGTTGAAAATTGACTTGAGGTGTACACAGGCCTTTTTATTTGATAAACAGGAGTGGACAGGTCCCAGAGGAACTGTAGTTCATGTGATTTGTTGGAACTTTGCCTGAAAAGTGCATGACAACACATTTTTAGCATTTAATAATAATAGGTTGATTGTGACCTATTGGGATTTATGACTCATTCTCTGTTTTGCATGAAAACAAGTTAAGGACCATGAGCCCTAAGTCATTCTTTTAGTCACATACCAAGTACAAAAGTGATGCATCGAATCAGTCAGGTACCGTACATTTATTATACACACATTGCAATTGACAGCACACAACGGAACGTAAGTGAGGGAGAGCCCCACGTTCAATGGAGGCGGGACGTGTATGACGCTGGTCGGGTGGAGCTTCGGCTAATCGAGCACAAACACGACTCAGTGGAAAAAGTGTACGTCCGAAACCCACCGAGTTTTTAATTTTTGACTGCGCCGCACACCCAGCCAGCAGAGAGAGCACCCCCGGGACAGAACCCGAACACACTTGCAATCACTGACAACTGAAGAAAAGCGGTATGTTATAGGAGAATTTGGTGAATTGAGCTGAAGGATCCTGAAATGGTTTGTGCCCTGACCTTCCTACTGTTTGAATGTTTATCAATGGACAGAAGGGAGGTGTTGTTGCTGCTTATATTTGGATCAACATTTAGTTCCTTACCTGTTGCATGTTAGCATTTAACTTGCAAAGCTTTCTTCAGAGAGTATTGTCAGATGATTGTGTTAAGTTTTTTTCATGATTGTAGGTAAGGATTCCCTGGAAGTATTATTCATATTTTATGTTTATTTCTTTAGCTCCTGATGACATTGAACTGATTAATATGTTTGGCTCTTAGTGCACAAGAAAAAACAAGAATTTAGATCCCAATAGAATTTGAAGACTTCTGGGACCAGGCTGGAACTGCTTCCTTCCGTGCCAGGATTAGCTTGGGACCAAATAACTTTGACTGCAACTTGGACCAGCTTATCCCAGCAAGTCTCACCCCTAGTCAGGATCCATCGAGAGCAGTTTCTATGACACTTTGATCAAGGCTCCATGATGAAAATGCAGTCGGGTCAGACTGCCAGTAAAGTCCATCAACTGCTATTTCCCAAGGACTATAGCACGGTCCTGATTATCGGTTTGATCAGGATCAGATTTTGCAGTGGAAACTAAATGCCGAACTACGCTGCTCGACTTTGCATTTTTCGTTTTTTCTACTTTTTATTGTCTTGCTTTTTAACTACGTTCTAATTTTTCGTTTTCGCGCTTTTTCGTTTTATCGTTTTTCGCCTTGTTTATTGTTTACTTTATCATGTCTCTTTTCTGGGCCTGTTTGGCAAGTATCAATGCCAAACTAAGATTTTTATTGGGGAATTGAGCTAAATGAATAGCAAAAGTAGCGTTGCAGCGGGATAAGACCGCCCATGGACCATGGGCAGATTCAGGGAATATGCAACAGGTCATCCCACCTTCTCCCTGAATTGATCCGGTACCTCACCGGGCTGTGCTCCGTTGAACCATTGACAGATCCGGGATTTATAATCGGGCGTTGGGGCAGTCGGTCAGGGGGCGCCATTCGGACCATTTGGAGCCAGGTTTGGACGATGCAACTTATCAAGGGCGCTAATCCTATAAATGGGATGCTGATGTTCACATACGAAGCGAAATTTCAGGGGCATACGAAGCGAAGCAAAATTTCAGGTTCTGGATCACTTTATGGACATAGTTTCCGCTAAATGAACTTAAATCATTATGAAATTTATCTTGAATAACCGAACAAATGTACAATTATAGCAAATAAGTCGGTTTCTGCGGTGGATACTGTTTTTAACTTATTAGAGGCCTAGAAAATACAGCAATACCATAGCATCACAGCATGAAAGTGCTACCACGCGGGTTTCCATTTTTGGAAGGTGTTTAGAAGGCCACATTGGCTTCATGAACAACAAACATTGGAAGTTGATATGGGAAGGGAAAGCCATTGGCGGAGTTAAAATTTAGTCCATCCGGTCTGGACGGACACCGCGTGCTCCATGGGGGCGGGGGTGGGGAGAGAGCTCGACTGCGACGCGGGCCTTCAGATGACCGACAGGTGGGCTAGTGCTCGGGAGGGCCGCCAACGGCGCTCTCCCGGCGGCAGCGAGTCCGACCGCGAGCGGGGCTCCGTCTTCACGCTATGCAGGAGGCTTAGCGGCTACACGATGTGCGCTGCAAATAGATAGAATAGATGGCGCGGCGAGCGAGGGAATCAGGGGGCGCGGCGCATATGGTAGCGTAGAGGGCGTGACGAACGAACGGCGCATGAGTTCCGTGTGCATTGCGTTAGGGAAACGAGATGGAAAGAAGGGCTGTTTATTTAGGAATCGAGGCAGTGCTGCCGTGCAAACGAAAAAAGATAACTTCAATGTTTTTGCAATGAGAGTTACCTTTTTTCCTTTGCACGACAGAGTGTATAAGATGCACGTGGTGAAATGGTTCCACTAACAATGCACATGCACAGCCCAAGATCAAAACACAGATCAAAATTTGTACACTCTCCCATATTCACCATGAATTGATGAAAATTGACCCTGGGGCGATTTGCGGGATAATAGATTAACATAACACGGTTCAACACGGCTCTGCAACGGTCTTAAGGAAAATGCATTCTTCAGTGTTAGGTACAATGTATAGTTGCTTGTACACGACCGAAAAAATAAACTTTTCGAAATCTGTATCAAGAGATTGACTACCCACGCGACGAAGTTGGGCCCTCTCTAATGGTAAATAACTTCACACAAAAAAAAACATTTCACATCAAGCGGACAGGTGGTACAAGATTTACCCAGGGTGAAATACGTAATGGGTAATAAAAGGTTAGTTTGATCCCGGTCGAAAAGGCTGGATTTTGTTATGCACGCCGTCTCTAGAAATCTAGGAGAACTCTAGAATTAGAGTTTCAGACCCATGTACGTCCGAATGAACTCTTATTATTTCCTGGAACCTGAAATTAAGACTTGGTGACGTTTGTGCAGCGTTAGGCTTTCCATGGTACCTTTTTTGCGAACATCGTGTGTGTGCGGTCTAATTTGGGTGGAGGCACAACGTGGGGCCCATGGTCTCAAGTACTGTCTGAATATATGCGTGTGTCAATCTGAAGTGTGAGCGTAATTTTATTACTTCTTGTAATATTGTCTGGTGATCTGCTTGTGCAAATCAAACAAATTTGTGTTGATTTAACTTTTCATTTCTCTGTATGTTTCAGCAAGAGGCAGGCTGCTGATGATGGAGGATAGTAATAGAGACCTCCTTGGTAGACTGTTTCCAGATGAAGAAAAAGGTGAAAAAGATAAGCTCCCATTGCTTGCATAGCTACTTCAGCGATTTAGCTCTTCAGCTCTTATAGATGTTTTGTACTGAGACTGGAGTATTTTATGTATTATTGTGCCAGTTTATTTGTCGTTTAGCATTAGCATTCACTTGTGATTAATACCAGAAATTTTGAAAATATTTCTGATTCTACGCACTACCGAAGAATGGTGAAGGCTAAAATATCCCCTAAAGTCGCCTGGAGAGGAAGAAGCTGAAAGTGAAGCGCTATCCCTCTTTGATTGGTTAGATATGTTTTTAGCCCATTGTGTATGTAACATCTGACATAATGTTGGTATCCTGGCCTTACTATTATTTTTATTCACATGTGATGTGGTGTTTGGTCATTTTGAAATACTTTCTTAATCATTATTGTGTGAAACTACTCTAGCCTGTTGAGTCAAGTTATTTGTTTCTTATGATTTTTCTGGTCGGAAAGTTGTAATAAACATTATGGTTAAGGTCTGTGGAAGACTGTTATCTCTGGATAGGCTGCATGTTCAGGTACAATCATGATACTCCCCATGCATATCAGAATTCGTCAGCTATGCCACAACAGAATTCGTCAGCTATGCCACAAAGATGGAACCAGCTGAAGCGTTATGTTGCCAAACGCAATAGCAGTGCTCCTCGTGCAACTTTTCTGTCATCGCCGTACATTGGCGAGGCTGTCTGTGTTGCTGTTATGCAAAACTGCATTCTAATTTTTGGTTTGTGCCGTTTTCAGAGCTTGAAAATGATACTGAGGTCAACCAGTACCTGGCCAAAATCAGCACTTTTGGTGTGGAGAAGCTGAGTAAGTTGCCTATGTCACCGAATTTCCGAAGTTGTCGAAAAATATGCATTTTGTGTTTGCATGGCTGACCTTATTCTTTGCTTATAGCGTGAAATTTTAAAGCGCTATTAGACAAAGTATCAAGCTGCAGAATGTTGGAATATAAGTATGAAACGCAAGATATCGAGTGTAACAAATATGGAAATATCCAAAGTGTGTGTGGAAAAGGCATAAATATAGATGTGAAAATCATGGATTTAGAAGTGTTGCAATATGATTATCTCGCGAAAATTATCGATTGCTGCGTTGGAACCTGTGAGATTCATCTGGCTTTTCTCATTACTCTACATTAATTAGGCAAGGCTAACTGCGGTGGGTAGGAACCTTATGTAACTTAGAGGCACCTCAAGTTGAGAACAATTACCAAAATGTTAATGATAGGACAATACATGTAATTTATTAAGATGAATGTATTTTTTCTGGAGGACGGAAAAAATGGTGGGGAATTTTTAGGGAAATGTGTGGTCAAATATGTTGGCTTGCCCCTCCAATAGCGATCGGCCCTAATATCCAAGGACTAGGATATTTTTGAGGGAACCGTGTATAATGAATAGTTAGAGGATATTGCTGAATCCCTCGTCGCCCATAGTGTTTATGTAACGGAAACGCTGTCAGTGTTTGGAAGACCTTATCCCTTGGGTTAAGAAGAGATGTTCAACCATACAGACGGAAGCGAAGCCTCGTTCTTACAACAGTATAGCCACGTGTTCGAGAACTTCTATGCTCCTCTACGCGGGGGGCATTTTCTCCACTTTGGTTGACTTTTCCATGCAAAGACATAGAGGTTTTTTGTGGTTAGTGTGGTAATTTTATGTTTTTTTGGGTGAATTGCTGGCTTCGCCATTGCTCACAGCAACTGTCCACATTATATCGACATGAGAGCTTCCGGCTAAATGCTATAAATGAATACAACCTGGGGCGCATGCTCCAAAACTTGTGTTTGGAATGTTTCATAGAAGGATTATTTCGCTGTGCTTGTGTCTTGCAAATGTTATTTTTACGTCAGAGGTAAGCTGGAGAATGCTTCGGAGCTTGTCCGTTTCTCTGAGACGACACTGTGTTGCAGGGGCGGAGAGTGGGCGTATTCAGGAGGAGATGGCGCACACTCTGCAGCAGACGCAGGATCTGGCCTTCCAGAACTACAAGACATTCGTGGAGACGGCAGAGTGCTCCTCGGCTGTTCTGCGAGAGGTAGAGATCCCCCGACATGGTCCGATATGAAATGTTTTACAGTCAAAGCAGGTTTGTGAATACGACAGGGACCGTTTTATAGTTTTTAAATTTTGAATGCGACAGATGAATTCCGGAAAGTTCACGGGACGCTGGTTGATGTGTATGAATTGCAGCCGTGACCCGACCGCTTCCGACTGGCGTCACCTGAGGTGCTGGCAGTGTCCGTGGTGTGACAGTAGGCTGCGTGCAGTTCAGGGTAGTGGAGGAGAGCCTGGACCACCTGCTGACCGAGCTGCCGGAGTTCGGCGCGCGCTGCGCCGAGTTCGGCCGCCGCGGCGCCGAGATCCACGCCCGCCGCCGTCTCAACTCGGCCACCCTGGCCAAGCACACCCAGCTGCTGGAGGTGAGACCCTGCTGCCTGCTGCCCCTCAGATACCCGTCACTTGGTGGTCACATCTGGTGTGGAGTACTGTCAATCGCCCCACTTAAGCATAACAGAAAGCATCGGAAATAGACAGTTGTGGCGTGCTTTTGTACACACGTGTGGTGCTGCCTGCGAGTCTGATGGTCAGCGTGGGGACAGGTTCTGGAACTGCCCCAGCTGATGGACACGGGTGTGCGGAACGGTTACTACGACCAGGCCATGGAGCTGGTGACCTATGTGCGCGGTCTCCAGAAAAAGCACGGCCACATCCCTCTGGTGCAGGTACGACGAGACAAGGGAGATTGTTTGTTTGTTTGTATGAAGCAATCATCAACGGGTTCATGTAAGTCCTATTCACAGATGAAGTCAAGCGATGACATATGAGCTAACATTGGCTGCTTAGAAACTACATATTTACACAGACGAGTAAAAAGAAAAAAATGAGTGGTCAGTTTTCATCGGAAAGCCCCTATTCCCTGACGTCACGGCGTGTAAGAGGGCCAAGCGCTTGCAGAAAATAAAACATTTTAATATCTAAAAAATATTAAAAAGCATTTTGAGATGAGAGATAAGCGCACATGTTTTTGCTTGCCCTTGGGGGGGCTATTTTCGTCCTATATTACGTCACTAATTCAGAAAATAAGCCGACCAAGTGCCTATCCTGACCGCTGATGGTAGGAACGGGTGCTGTAGCTGGTGCATGTGCCCGTTGACAGTGAGTTTGTCATGTAGCTGATCCTGAGCCCGCTGCCTGGGCCGAGGTCAACTGGAGATGGTCGCCCACAGACCGTGGCTGGGGAATCGCCGATGGTAGCTGGTCTGTGGTGGACGGTAGAATCTTAACTGGAGCCGGAAATAACACTCGATTTTATATGTTTTGTTGTAACATACCGTCATTTTTAGCTAATCTTCAAGCTGACGATAAACTCCGTATTTGAGCGGGTGCCAATCGACTGTCATTTAGATTTGTAGATACGCTATTAGCCAAACATAGCCTTCCAGCTGAAATACGCTGGTTTCTCATCTGATTCACCGAGAGCCTAAGACTAGCCACGGCAAGCGTGCCCACAGCCCACTCCGGACTGATTTCCTTGCAGCCCCCTCCAACAGCAAGCGCAGATCACTGGATGTGACGTCACACCTTGTAGCATATAACATGAGAAAATCAAATTATTAAATATCCAATTTTTTGCGGAAAGAGGCAAAGAATCAAAGATGAAATGCTTATTTATTGCATTTGGGATAAACTTGATTAACATGTATTCTCACAAATTCGTAAGCGGGGAGTGTCATTAGCAGCAGTTTGACACATGGCCCAAAGGTGAAGGAATTCCTCCACGCCCGGGTGACGTCACATCCCTCTTGAACGTACCTCTACGTAAAGGTATCTTGATTTCCTTGAGTCGTGGCGCTGGACAGACCATCAGCTGATGTGCCTGGGCTGTTCAGCTGGTGCTGAGGTGACTGACGTGAGCGCGTCCCTCAGGCGATCGTGACTGACGTACAAGTGGCGTACCGGCTGATGCTCAGTCAGCTGGTCTCGCAGCTGCGTACCAACATCCAACTGCCCCAGTGTCTCAAGGTCATTGGTAAGTCCCCGTTACGCACTCGCGATGCTTTTTGTTGCCATTTAATTGTTATTAGATCCTGAACATCACTTTCCACTGTGCCATTTGATTAATGGTAATGTCAGGTAAGGTTACGCAGGAGATAACCGTACGCAGTCGTCGTTTTGAGTACGTAAGAGTCACTTAGACCGTGATAGTTGACAGAAATAAACTCTTTCAATGGCATGGCGGCTTGGGAAAAGGGGGAGGTCTGCAGTTTTAATTCAAGTTTTAATTCAATGTATGAGAGCTCATATCTTTCCTCAGAAGAGGGTAGGTCGGGTGGGAGTATCCGTGAGACCGGCGGACAAGAGTACTCATACATTAGCTATTAACTATGGGAATGTAAACTTGGACTCCGGGAAGGGCGAGAGCCTCATCTCCGGAAAAAAACTTGAGCTGCAACTTCACCCCATAACACCTAGGGCAAAACGAAATAGTAGAGTCATCTCTTTCTGTAAAAAAAACATTTTATGGACACAGCCTGGGGGCTACCAACATAATCCATATAGGAGCATGAGTGCGTACTCCAGGTTTCTCATTTGCGTGCTCCTGCCAGCCCACTCTGGTAAGGGAATGCATTTGGCTTTTGACCTATTCTTGACTGACCTAATCGAGGCAATGAACTGGAACCAACGCTGGATCTAGGCTAATAGTTGGGAGGGGGTGGAGTAACGGGACCCAAAATCGTGAAAAAAACACTATTTTTAAAATAAAACGGCGAAATCGGAAGGGGCCTGGGGCACATGCCGTTTTGCACCTACCCCCCCTTCCGCCGCTGACTGAAACAAGTACTGTGCTTGGAGAATTAATCAAGCAAGCCTACCACGGTATAATTTAATACATAATGCATTCATGGAAAACGTGAACTTATCCATAAAGTTAAGTGCGTACTCTTGCACGAATTAACCCTAGTGTCAGTGATTCCCCGGTCGCTTGGGAAATGTGTTTAGAGTAGTGTTTCTACTTTCTCAAAGCTCTAATCATGACGCCCGTCCCTGTGCTGGGAAGCACAACATGGCCCTGGCAAAGAAAAATACATTCCAGCACAGAATGGTGTTGCATGTGCGTGAAATCCAGAAAGCGTGAATATCGGATCCAGCGGGTTGGCAATGTTGACGGGAGGCCTTGAAGGGAAATGTCTACCTATAGGCATACCGGAGAAGAGGTTTTGTGTCAGGTAACGGCCGAATGCCTGTATTTCAGTTCATACCGGGGAAGAGTAGGTTTGCTCAGGCTCGGAAACATTAGCCAATGCGGTGCGTGATACGGATTTCGTAAAATGTCACAAAGTTGCAGTTGTAACTGTTGTGGGTATGCTGAATGATCAGCTACCGTTACCGATATTCTGTGGTTCGGCAAAGTCCTGGTACAGACCCAGACTTTTGGTCGTGACAAAGTCCCGTCCGAGACCAGGTTGGAAGTCCCGGCGCCGGGACTCCGGGACCGAAAGTAGAACCGAGGCTGTAGAGTCTCTGTGCTCCCCTTTTCTTCATGTGATTCTGACTTTGCGACTGCCGTCATTAACAGTCCCATCAGCTCAACTTTCCTCGATACATGATCAGTGTCAGTGCGCTCTATATACGTTCCGATTCCAGGAACATCGACTGATTATCGACTAATGTGACCGTCAGTCTGCCTTCGGGACTCCCGGTCACATGAGCCGATAAGTCCGTCCCTGCGGTCGGTACTTAAAAAGAGCGCACTGAAACGGCTCAGGTATCCGGGGTGAATGTGGACCCAGGCCTGCGTCATCAGTGCTGGCCGTTAATTGATGCCACTGCTCTGCCGTGTAGCTACCTGCTGCTGATGATGTCACCAGGTGACGTCCGTGTTGACCGGAGCACCCCTCCCGGCAGGTCACCTGCGGCGGATGGAGGTGTACACGGAGTTTGAGCTGCGCCTCAAGTTTCTGCAGGCCAGGAATGCCTGGTTGGACGAGCAGCTATCTAATATCAGTCGAGATGACCGTGAGTGGGGCTGGGGCGTGGCAGCAGCCATATTGTGCTGTAGACTGTAAAACCCCGTCTTTTCTGTGACTGACCCGCGTTTAAGTGAATGATAGCTCAATTTCCCTGATGAAGAGCATCGTCCAAAGTCCAAAAACTGGAAATGCACGTGAATTGTTATCCTCTGATTATTTCCAGGCCTGAACCCTCGCCCCACCGGGGCCATCGATGGCCTCCCCTAGGGTTTTTTCGGGATCGCAGAAAAACGACGAGACGCAGGACCGCGGTTGGGGGCTCTATCTCTCACCACATCATTTAGCGGGCTCCGGCCCGCTGCTCAGAAGCATGCAGTGGCAGTGCATGTCTAGGCTTGGGATCGGTTCCCCTGAGACGCTCCGGCGCTCAATAGTTTACCCGACGCACAGGTCGGCTGGCAACTGACTGGTGAGAGGGTGACCTGAGCTGGGCGGCCGTCCCTGTGCCTTTTGGGACGTTAATCTTTGGCTTCTAAAATCAACCCTTCATTGTGGGAGTTGCTCGTTCGAGTGGTGGGGTCGGGGTCTCCGTGACAAGTCCCGTGATGACTTTAGTGAGACTCCGACTCCAACAGTCGAACTGAGAACAACTTGGACAAAACTTATAAAATTAAAAAAAGCAAAAAAACGATTGCAAATGCTCGGTTTGCTCAGAAAAAGGTTCTTGGACAGCCTTTCACGGATCCCAGGGGTCTTATTTGCCCTTTGACCTCTCCGAGGTCATCCAAGGTCACCAGGGGCCAAAAACAGTATTTTGGCCATAACTTTTGACTTAACTAAGCTAGAGCGCTGAATCAAACACCATCGTGTATGTCTCATCACTAGCTTTCATTTGATATACGGCAAGGTCACTTTCTGACCTTAGGTGACCTCAGGTCATATGAGGTCACGAGGTGACCTCTGGAGGCCAAACCACTGGCGGGAAGTCATTACGTTCCCGCATAGCGGAAAAAGGTCTGGCATTTTCCTATCCAATGTACTTTACCAGATCTCAATAGCCCTAATGGCATAAGAGTTAGGCCCACTTTTCTTAAGCATTGCATATTTGAGTGAAAATAGCCTATCGTGACCTAATTTGACCTCTGGAGGTCAAACCATTGACCTGAGTGCTTAAACATGCGAAGTAATTTCTTACTGAATTCACGCTGGCTTTCTAATGCACTTTGCAGATTTGCGCTAACCCCCATATTTTCGGAGTTAGATGGGGGCCATCGATGGCCCCCGGTGGGGTGAAGGTGGCGCCGGACCCCCGGTGGGGCGCGGGTTAAAATGTTAGAGAAAGTTAAAGCAGAACTCCAGCAGGAAAATCTGACGTCTTAACAGTTATGGGCCACAGATTACGTTTAGATATTATTGAATGTCATTACTTTGGAAGATGTTTTTTCTTGGATTAAACGGACTATATTTTAGTCGTGTTGGGGGAGTGGGGGCGGTGGAAGGTATCTTGGTTTCAAGCTGTTTTTTTAAAATATGTAGTACCAGAACCTGTATTTTGAGGTGATGCAGTTTGCTTCACGGTACCGTGGGCCTGTGTAGTAAAGGGGTATGGTACAGCGAAGTCGGTATACACATTACACAGGTTCGGTAAGTTAGATACAAGGCTTGCTCCTCCAGCATCGCCTTCTCCCTGCATCAATGTCCGGCTTCAGACGGAAACCCTCAGGGTACAGCACACCCTGACGGAAACCCTTAGGGCACAGCATCCCCAGACGGAAACCCTCAGGGTACAGCACACCCTGACGGAAACCCCTAGGGCACAGCATCCCCAGACGGAAACCCTCAGGACTCAGCATCCGCAGACGGAAACCCTCAGGGCATAGCATCCCCAGACGGAAACCGTCAGGGCTCAGCATCCCTAGACGGAGACCCTCAGGGCACAGCATCCCCAGACGGAAGCCCTCAGTGCTCAGCATCCCCAGACGGAAACCCTCAGTGCTCAGCACCCTTAGATGGAAACCCTCAGTGCTCAGCATCCCCAGACGGAAACCCTCAGGGTTCAGCATCCCCAGACGGAAACCCTCAGGGCTCAGCATCCGCAGACGGAAACCCTCAGGGCTCAGCACCCCAGACGGAAACCCTCAGGGCTCAACACCTCTAGATGGAAACCCTCAGGGTTCAGCATCCTCAGCTCGTAATGTCTCTTGATTCCTGTGACAGCAGCGTTGTGTCACGTTTTCGGCGCCCTTACACTATTGACTGGCCGAATGTTTGATAATTATTCCTTACGGATGTTGAGTTCCAGTTGACATCGAGGAGCGCTTCCTTGCCATGGGAGAGCAGGCCTAATGAAAGATTCCCGAGTCCCATCGTATAACTTGCTCTGATACTGATATGAAGGTCGATCTAGATTCAGCAAAAATTCTTGTTGGAAGGAAAAATTTAAAAAAAAAACTTCTACGGAGGATGTATCAAAGTTGGAGGGTCATAGTTTGAGAAAAAAACAATTAGTATCCATTGACCCCCTCTCCCCATGTCCCGTAAGCGGTGCAGAAACTACCATTACCATTAAACCTCTCCAAATATGTAGCGGCAGTGTCGGATCTTAACCGATTTTATGGGGGGCAACGGGGCCCAAAATCGTAAAAATACAGTATTCTCTTAAAAGTGGTGATTATAGTCGTGTTATTATGCTCGTATTTTTGCCGTTGTGTTTTATTTTATGCCGCTACGTCCGTAATTTTGTGGTTTGCTGATTTTTACCGCTGAGATGTCTGTGCGGGCATCCTTCTGTCGCGCCGCTTTGGTGCGGTTTTTTAATAATCAATGCTGGAAACAAATGAATGTAAAAGTATTATTAGATACAAATTGAATCTATAGCGCATGCTCTACCTGTCAAAGACGCTTGAATTTGATCAATTTAAAATGCGACCTAATGGGTAAAGGAGAATTTCATTGTTAGCTTGACGTCACAGCAAAGGTAGATCCGGATTGGTAGTTTTTGGGTTAGTTGTTTTTTTATCCCAAAAATTGAAAGAAGAGAACGCTCCTCCCTGAAGCCAGAAACCATGCCTCCTTTATATTAATGCTTGGATAAGCCGTAATTTGAGTGACTCTCATTCTCAGAATCTTCTCAAGTAATGACCAGTAGGCACCCCATTAAGGGTAATTATTTTCCCATCGCGCTCAGAGTTTTGAAGGGGTTTGTTTTCCGTGTTCGAATCAGCCCATCCAGGACTTCCCTCCTGGATCGAGCAGGCATCTCCAGCACTGCATCCATATAAGATGCAGTTTTAGAATAAGCTTCTACACCATGCCGTTATTCAATATATTTGTCCACCCTTTGTACAGATAATTCAGCAAAATTTTCACAATTCTGAGGATCAGATGTACCGATGCTTCTCAATTCCTTGATAGTCTGCAACATTTAAATATAAAGTATCGGATCATGTTTTGGGTTGCTCAATCACTCGTACGGCGCTGGAAGGCTTGCAATTCATTTCAGATATCTTCCACGACACCTCGAACTCCAAATCACACCTTGAGTTACATTTGAGGATGTAAAGGGCGATACGGAACTGTCTCCACTGGGGCGTATCTGCGATCTCGGGCGTGTCCGCGGCCACTGCGGGAGCCCTGCAACTACTGATTCCGTGTAATACAGTACAGCATCCTGGCCATGGCGTTCTCCAAGGACGGGACTGGCAGCCAACGTTCTTTAATTAGCGCAATTATTTTGGGCAGATACGCTGCTGAAATCCCGTTTGATTTGTTTCCGGTGCAGTCTATGTCTCGAGCACTGTTCTCCGTCCCGGGGGCTTCTCCGGTACAGTATACGTTTCTGGTGTTACTGTCCGGTACACTGTTTCGGGTGCTGCTCTCCGCTAAGTCTGTATCTCTGGCGCTTCTCTCCGGTACAGTATGTCTCGGGTGCTGCTCTCCGGTACAGTATGTCTCGGGTGCTGCTAACCGGTACAGTCTATGTTTCGAGCGTTGCTCTCCGGTACAGTCTATGTCTCGGGTGCTGCTAACCGGTACAGTCTATGTCTCGGGTGCTGGTCTCCGGTACATCCTATGTCTCCAGTGCTGCTCTCCGGTACAGTCTATGTCTCGAGTGCTGCTCTCCGGTACAGTCCATGTCTCGAGTGCTGCTCTCCGGTACAGTTTATGTCTCGGGTGCTGGTCTCCGGTACATTGTATGTCTCCAGTGCCGCTCTCCGGTACAGTCTATCTCGGGCGTTTCTCTCCGGTACAGTCTGTATCTCGGGTGCTGCTCTCCGGTGGACAGTCCTGACTGATAACTCGGAGTGGGCTGCCGCCGGTACCGTATAGGTCCGGGTGCTGGTCTCCGTACATCCTGTCTCCAGTGCTGCTCTCGGTACAGTCTAAGTCTCGAGGTGCTGGTTTCCGAGTGCATCCTGTCTCCAGTGCTGATCTCCTGTACAGTCTATGATCTGGTTTCTCTCCAGAACAGTCAATGTATGTTGGGTGCTGGTCTCTGGTACATCCTATGTCGCTAGTGCTGCTCTCCGGTACAGTCTATGTCTCGGGTGCTGCCTTCCGGTACAGCCTATGTCTCCAGTGCTGCTCTCCGGTTCAGTCTGTCTCGGGCGTTTCTCTCCGGTACAGCATAGGTCTCGGGTGCTGTTCTCCAGGTACAGTATATGTCTCGGTTGTCACTCTCCGGTAAAGTCTATGTCTCGAGTGCTGCTCTCCGGTACAGTCTACATCTCGGGTGCTGCTCTCCGGTACAGTCTATATCTCGGGCGCTGGTCTCCGGTACATCCTATGTCTCCAGTGCTGCTCTCCGGTACAGTCTGTCTCGGGCGTTGCTCTCCCGTGCAGCTATGTCTCGGGTGCTGCTCTCCAGTACAGTATATGTCTCGGTTGGCACTCTCCGGTACAGTCTATGTCTCGGGTGCTGCTTTCCGGTACAGCCTATGTCTCCAGTGCTGCTCTCCGGTACAGTCTGTCTCGGGCGTTTCTCTCCGGTACAGTAGGTCTCGGGTGCTGCTCTCCAGTACAGTATATGTCTCGGTTGGCACTCTCCGGTACAGTCTATGTCTCGGGTGCTGCTTTCCGGTACAGCCTATGTCTCCAGTGCTGCTCTCCGGTACAGTCTGTCTCGGGCGTTTCTCTCCGGTACAGTAGGTCTCGGGTGCTGCTCTCCAATACAGTATATGTCTCGGTTGGCACTCTCCGGTACAGTCTATGTCTCGGGTGCTGGTTTCCGGTACAGCCTATGTCTCCAGTGCTGCTCTCCGGTACAGTCTGTCTCGGGCGTTTCTCTCCGGTACAGTAGGTCTCGGGTGCTGCTCTCCAGTACAGTATATGTCTCGGTTGGCACTCTCCGGTACAGTCTATGTCTCGGGTGCTGCTTTCCGGTACAGCCTATGTCTCCAGTGCTGCTCTCCGGTACAGTCTGTCTCGGGCGTTTCTCTCCGGTACAGTAGGTCTCGGGTGCTGCTCTCCAGTACAGTATATGTCTCGGTTGGCACTCTCCGGTACAGTCTCTGCTTGGGGCTGCTCTCTGGTACAGTCTATGTCTTCAGTGCTGCTCTCCGGTACAGTCTAGGTATCCATTGCTGGTCCCCCGGTACAGTCTATATCTCGGGTGCTGCCCTCCGGCACAGCCTATGTCTCCAATGCTGTTCTCTGGTACATTCTACGTCGTGTGGGTAGTGCTCCGGTGCAGATGGAATAGAGCCTGTCCCATCACCCGTGGTGGAAAAGGGCTGAGGTGAGGCTGCCAGATTTCTTGACCAAAGAACCCAAGTAGTTAAGTAAAAATCATTCCATTCAAATTGAAGATTCAGCTGATCTATTTTGGCTTTTCCGAACCAACGTTAGGTTATTTCTAGATATTTTAGTCAAATTACATTCGGCATCCATACCCTCACGGTCTTTAGTGAATGACGCTGGAAAATTGGGGCCGGGGTGGCCTAGTGGCTTCTTTGCCAGACTGCGGATCGGATAGCATGGATTAACGTGGGTTCAATTCCCACGGCGGGAAACCGCCTTCCGTGTCCGATCTGACCCGGTGGAGAGGATCCTTAAACACCCACGCCAATACTCCCTGTAATTGGGCAAGTGTGCGTGTTGGGAGTGGCCCTAATAAAATAAAAATAAATAAACGTTCCCTATATCTGGGATGTTTTTTGGTGAGTCCACTTGTCGGGTATAGCGTTGCAGTGCAATAGGTACAGTGATTTCAAACCACGCATTAGCCTAAACAATCTCCAACGACGTTGGAAAACGACAGATGGTGGTAAGCTGCAGCAATAAAGCAGGCTGACAAAGCATAAACCAACACCAGCAAAAGGGCTCATACTAGCGTACTGGTGTGGGCGCCGTCGCGCCTTTGTTTGACGAAGCCGGGTGTCGCGGCAGCATACCACCACATCTCGAAGACGATCGAGGTGAGTCGAGTGAGCCTGTTTGACATCGTGACGCAGTACCGGGCCGTCTTCAGCGACGACTCCGCCCTGCTGCAGGCTGCTGACGACCAGGCTGCCCCCGCCATCTTCTACGAGTGGATCAACCTCAAGGTCAGCCCGGCGACCGGCACTTTGAGCTTCAGACTATCACGTTGTCCCCATTATTGCGTGGAGAAGAGGGTCTTTGAACTGCATTTTTGTTAAGCATATTCGTTCCGATGCGTGAAAGAAGGCTCAGCCGGGCATTGATTTTCCTTTGTCTGCCTGAATGAGCTCAGGGTTTTCTCTGGCCGTTTAATCACCTGTTGGCAACATTCATTAAAAGTAAGCTGTAGGCGATGGAAGAAAACTTAGAAATAACCATATCTCGAGGAAGTTGGCGGCAATGTTTGTCTCTGATAGAATACCTGTGACCCAACTGACGATGGCCTGTCGTCTGACTGGTGGTGACCTTAGTGTGTCTGGCAGTGACCATTCTTCTCGGCGACGGCCCGCAGCGACAGCTGTATGACTGGTTCGCTCCGGCCTTCCTGCCCAGGTGGAGCAGTTCCTGGCTACGCTGAGCAGTGATCTGGAGCGGGGTGTGGGCGGCCGCCTGGACTCGGTGCTCTCGCAGACCATGTACTTTGGACTGAGTCTGGCGCGGATCGGCGCCGACCTGCGGCCGCTGGCAGCGCCGCTGTTCCGGCGCGCTGCACTGGCGCGCTTCTCCACCGCCGCCCGCGCCGCTGCCGACCGCTTCCGTGCCGGCATGGACGCCTTCACCTGCATGAAGGCACGGGCTGCCGCGCCGCCGACTACGGCGGAGTCAAACACTACTACAGGTGAGAATGCCTCGTCCACCGACTACAGCGGAGTCGACCACCACGCTACAGGTGAGACTGCCCCGTCTGCCGACTACGGCGAGTCGACCACCACGCTACAGGTGAGAATGCCCCGTCCGCCAACTACGGCGGAGTCGAACACTACGCTACAGGTGAGACTGCCCCGTCCGCCGGCACGACACGCGCGGAACGGCTGCAGACGGCAAACTTAACGTCCAATTCGACACTGGACCAATCACTGCACAGTCCCAGTATTATCACACTCAGTGCCCCATAACTGATTTTGAGCTAGGGCGCTGAGTGTAAAACTGATGTCAAACAATTGGTCACCGAGCGGAAAATTAAAGACAATATGGTGAGAGAGTGAATTTGCCATTTTTACAATTGCCCTTATGAAGATCCTTATCTAAAGTTAGGAACAACTTGTCATTAAAACTTCCTATTTACTTTTGATGAGTTCACATACATTAGGATTAGTGAATAGTGCTTTAAATTTCTTCTGAAAAAATGGGTAGCAAATTGAGCAAAAATATCACATATTTGAGTGGATAGTTCAGCTTGCCCGGGTGTCGCTCTCCGCCCAGCACCCTGGGATTTGGAACACTGATCACGCCTGGCGTCTGTTCGCTTCCCTGCCTGCTGGACATATGGTCCCCTCATTTTCCCCCGATCACACCTCTCCCCGAGCGGGCCGCGAGTCGGCGCTGGCGGAAGCTGCCCACCTGCGGCCCGTGCTCTGACGCTGGTGTGGCTGCCGCCAGGAGAGCCTGCAGCCGCCGCTCTCGCTGCTGGACTACCTGCCGCTGGCCCACTACTGCAACGGCCTGCTGACCGCCTTCAACGAGCTGCGGCTGTGCCCGGCGCTGTCGCTGGTGCACGAGGTCACTGAGCTGGTGCGCGCCAGCCTCGCCGACGTGGTGGCGCGCGTGGTCGACCTCTACCACACGGTACGGGCCGGCCCAAGTGGATTTAACGCAAGCTTTCAGTCTTGCCTTGATTCTTGGGCTCGTCTGCTAGCTTCCGATAGTCCGTCTTGTCTCTTATATCAGTCTGACTGTGTTAAAGTTTGTATTATCGAAGGAATATGAGGATGCAGACGCATTGACGAAGGAAAATATTTTGTCAAGTACTTTCATGAAACTAATGAAAGATTTTACTCACTTATCTGGTCAAATGAAAATAAGATAAATTGGCATAGACTTCGCCACTGGGTCCCTCTTAGCGCGAAAGTCTGTGGCGACACCCTTGGATCTAAGGGTTCTACTTTGGGCCCCATGTCCTTTCAAATTTGTGATGCCTTTTTATTCTCTCAACAGATGTACATAAAATACGCCGCACGCCTTAGTTCAAGGCGGCTGTTTAATCGATGCAAGAGGCGTATTCTGACTTATACTAGAGTGCTGCCAATGTACGCCCAAACTTGGTATATTCTAGCCAATACTCCTCAAACTTGCTATATTATCCTAGAACATAATCTGAAAAGCTGATGTTATCACGGAAGGACTAAATTTGGTAGGAAACTTGGTTCTACCCGTATTTAAAGTGCCCTGTTCGGATCCACTGTGCAAGCAGGACCAAAAACAAACCAGACAAACCGAGGTTTCAAAAAAAAAAAAAAACACGGAAAACAACTCATCAAGCCCCAATATACACACCACAATCGTTGAAGTGAGTAACACAAATCCTACAACTAAAAAGGAGCGATCCTTTGCAACAAGTTGCCGAGCTTTCCGTTGGGGCAATACCTTCCCCCCCGATCCGCCACTGTCAAGCAAACATTGATCAAAATGAAATTTTGTAAACTTAACGATAAAAGAACATATAACAAGGTTATATTTTTTTAATCAGCTTGGTTCTCAGCTTTTGGACTGTGTATATTTTTACCTTTGAGGCGGCAAAGTTTTTCCGTTGACCTGTGAGTGCCATCGACAGTCCTATAGATCTGCTAAATGAAGTTAATGCTCTGCTGCCCTTAAAGTCGTCTTTTTGCGTCGGAACCGATCCCTGGACCATACTTGCCCTCCCGGGACCATGCTGGGATTACCAGCTTCGTGACCGAAAGTGTTGGAAAAGAAGAACCCCTAGTGTCTACCATTTGGGGTCTGACGAGGCATATGTGCCGGACGGTTTGACGGGGGGGGGCGCAGACAGCCGGGGTCTGACGGGGCGTGTGTGGGGGCAGCAGGACAGCCAGGGTCTGACGGGCTTGTGTGCCGGGCGGCAGGACAGCCAGGGTCTTACGGGGCGTGTGTGGCGGGCGGCAGGACAGCCAGGGTCTGACGGGGCTTGTGTGCCGGGCGGCGGGACAGCCGGGTTCTGACGGGGCGTGTGGGGGGCGGTAGGACAGCCGGGGTCTGACGGGGCGTGTGTGGGGGCGGCAGGACAGCCGGGGTCTGACGGGACGTGTGTGCCGGGCGGCAAGACAGCCAGGGTCTGACGGGGCGTGTGTGCCGGGCGACACAGCCAGGGTCTGACGTGACTTGTGTGCCGGGCGGCAGGACAGCCAGGGTCTGACGGGGCGTGTGTGTGGGGGCGGCGAGACAGCCGGGGTCTGACGGGGCGTGTGTGGTGGGCGGCAGGACAGCCAGGGTCTGACGGGGCGTGTGTGGGGGCGGCAGGACAGCCAGGGTCTGACGGGGCGTGTGTGTGTGGCGGCAGGACAGCCAGGGTCTGACGGAGCCGGAACGTCTTAACTACGGCCGCTTTTGCCGGTGTTTGGCGCGAGACCTGGTGCCCTACCTCAACACCTGCTTGGCGGCCGTGTTCCCCGCCGACCAGCTGGCACCGGCGCTGGGTCTCAGCGTCGCCCAGCTCCGCAAACGGGTGAGAGGCGCTCACCAGCGCTGCCGAGCCGAGCCTGCTTCTGTACGCAGGTCACGGGTTGGATGCTGGGCGTTCAACACAGCTGCTTGAATTTGAATGCGAGCATTGTGGATTTTCCGATGGCGGCCGAGGGCCGTTCCCTTTTACACTTTCAAAGCTTCCATTAATGACTTATAGCAACAGGGCGGGCAGACGTGTGGCACCGCCATTGGACCACGCATCCGTCCACCTCAGTCGCTACTGAAGTCCGGAGAGAACGGCAGGGGATAAGAGTATGCTGACCCGGTAGTTATTTTTATTGGTCGGAGGAGCAAGAAATATTTCCTCCTGAACGTCTATGTTTGGTTTTTAGGTCCTCCTACGCCTTAACTTAGTAAAAAATAGTGAGCAATATTGATGGCCGGCCACAACCTGTGGAACTGCGTTGAAAATTGTGCGCATTTTTTATGGACGGTTTTTCACCTCCACCTTCACCACTTCTTCTTCCGGAAAATATCCAGCTTTGAGTGGG
This sequence comes from Lepas anatifera, assembly GCA_034440635.1. NCBI lineage: Eukaryota > Metazoa > Arthropoda > Thecostraca > Lepadidae > Lepas > Lepas anatifera. The sequence continues at coordinate 868,798 of JAOTON010001199.1, read as the reverse complement.
ACTGTAGGTCACATAGGAGAGCCGTATCTGCTTCAAAACATGTATTGGACAACATTTTTACAATTTTCGCCTAGCAAGCTCACACCCCTCTGAGGAAGAGCATTCTTTCACTTGAGGAGTACATTGCGAGGATTTTCGGGCCTCGGGGCTGCTACAATGTTATCGAAGTGTGTTTTTATCGTCTTGTCCACGGCGCTTGCTCTGCCGTGTAAATGTGGCTTCACACTTGGCGGTGAAAGCCACGTGATCGGAGCGGTGCTCCAGTCGGTTGGCACTTGTCTGGTCACGTGGTGCGGACCGTCGTCCTGGAGTCCTCACCCTATATTCACGCCCAGTGGCGGATCCAGGGGGGCAAAAAAGGCAATTGCACCCCCAAACGGAAAAGCTCGGGGCAAAACAATGTTTTTGCCCCCCCCCAAGCGATCGACCTCCTTTTTCCCCGACTCCTTTTTAGCTTGTAAGCAAGACTTTTGGTGCTTCAACTCTCAACTTCAAACAGAATTATTGAAGTTCAGTGTAAATATTCGGGCTTGGATAGGAAAAAAGTATCTTGAGTCCATATGTTTCGCCCCGTGTCGTTTTTTTTTTTTGCTTTTCGTCTCCAAGTTCCCAAAATCCTACCGAAAAGGCATATTGTAACGCAATTTTTCACTGCGCGACGTTTTTTTTTTTTTGCTTTTCGACTTTGGTTTGCCCCTCCCAAACCACCCGGCTAGATCCGCCACTGTTCACGCCGCACAAAACCTTGGTTTGCAACGTAATCCAATGTATGGATATCCACTATTCGGAAGTGCGAAGCTCACTGGAAGGATCTTCATAGGTACTTGGTGACCAAGCGAACTCCTCTTCTCAAAATTCGCCGGCTGCGGAAAGATGAGCGTGTTCAGAGATGAATCCTTGTCTGAATGGGTTCGCTTCCCGTCCACCGCCGCTCCGCTGCGCCGGTGTGCGACGGCAAGGCGTGGCGGGGTAGCCGAGGCGTGGGTGAAAAATAGTACTCTCTATAATCACTTGTTTCACCGCAAGCGGCGAGTTTGGGGACACAATAATTTTGAAACCAGGTATCCCGGTATGCTGTACGGGACTGGTATCAATTCAAATCACGTAAAGTGGTCATATTTTTAGCTTAGAATTATCCACAGTAAATTCAACGTAAAACTGGTCCTGCTGTGGCAGGAGGTGGGTGCCCTAGTCTGTATGGCCGGCAGTGAGGTGACGCCTGGTCCCGCTTTGGCAGGAGGTGGGCGCTCTGGACGTGGCCGCGCTGGTTCTGCCGCTGCAGGAGTTTCTGGTGCAGACCGAACCGCCGCCGGCGCTACGCTGGACGCCTGGCGACACTGCACCCACAGCAGACATCGGCACCAGTGCTACGCCCACAGCAGACATCGGCCCCGGCGCCGCGCCCACAGCAGACATCGGCCCCGGCGTCGCGCCCACAGCAGACATAGGTGCTGCGCCCACGGCAGACATCGGCACCAGTGCTACGCCCACGGCAGACATCGGCGCCGGTGCCGCACCCACGGAAAATAGCAGCAACGGCATTGCGCCTGCCCTCGACACCGCACCCACTCAAGACAAGGCGCCTGTGTTAGACTCCGTGCCCACCCCAGAGAGTGGCTCTGACGCTGCCCATAGTGACGACATCGCTAATCGGGACACTGAGCCGCGCGACAGACCGGGATACGCCGGCGATCTCGTTGGCACTGCGACAGACGAGCCGACAAGGCTAGGACATCCCTCTAAAGCTCCCTCTAATAGTGGCCCTCCAGAAGATGGGAAACGGGATATTCCTAGTGATGACGCCAGCTCGGAAGATCCCGGGAAGCTCCAGACAGACATCACCACTGGTACTGGGATGGAAGGCTCTGCGCTAGGCGGGCCGGTCACCTCTCTCCTGCACGAGGCTCTGGAAGATGAGCAGGACCTGGGGCTCGTGATGACCGTCCCCGCACCACAGAAACCCGCGTAGCCTACCCCAACAACAGTGACAGTGGCAGAGCATGTTTTTCCTCGTAACGGCGTCTTACGTATTTTAGGTGACAGAGTTCTAGGTTCGGGTGAAGCATACAGTGACGAATGCTGTTTGGGAGTACATGTACATACGCCCGCGAGTGATACCGGGTCCGGGCCGATGGTTTCGGGGAGGAGGCAACAAGCATAAAATCGTAACAACAATGGTTCTTTTAAGAACATCGGCAAAGATCGAAGAGTTGGGGTGGTGCACATGTCCCTCCCGGGGGTTAGACACTGCTCCCGAAACATTAGAATTATCTCAGATGTGCTCTGTTTGAAGACGAGTCACTTCAAGCTTCGGTCAGAGAACTGAGGAATTTGCGGGCTTGTTAGAAATTCCCTCCTTGAAACCCTCCCTGAAGTGAACAGTTCTTGTCATCGTTACTTTGTGTGGTGTGATGGAAGCTGTCTCCCTTAATATATAAGTGGAGTGCCTTTTTTGCATGTTGATTTTGCTGACTGTTATGTGTACTTGCGTAGTGCATATCTATCGGGCATATTTATACAAGTGAACCCAATACGCCTTTATTTTATCAATGCATGTCCATCCTAATCTCACTACTCATTATGCCAGTTGTTAATTATTAATACTCACGGCATGATCAGATGGGAGTCATGAGCGCGTGATCAGATGATCAGATGTGATCATGTACTCATACCATGAACAGGACATTAGTATGAAATCATATGGGCCGAAACCGCGAAATCTGGCTAGGTTTTTTCGATATTTTGTTCAAATTATTGAGGTTTATTTATTGGGTCTACCGAATTTGAAGAGGTCTTCCTCCCCACCTCTTGCCACGCGTGTAGGTGGATTATAGATGAAATGCTGAGTCGGCTGTACCTACCCAAAGGCAATGCGATGCCAAGTCTTTTGTATTACCACTTTTCCATAGACGTCGGTAACGGATAAGGCAGACCTTCAACATCGGACCTCTTGAACGCGCCCAGTGGAATGGGTCCTGAAGTCCCTCCAACTATGTTCCCGAGGTGGCCGGATAATCGTTCGCAGCCGGAAAGCGGTACTTGGATGCATTTGAGAGAATTCATGAGTGCGTCATTTGGTGAAGGAATCTTGAAAATCGGTCAGGAAATTGTTATATAGGCTTCTGAAGTCAGGTTTTTTTAGACCGTCGCAATCGTGCGGCCGCACCAGTTCGCCTACACTTGAGACCCAGTGGTGATGATATGACGTCATACAATAGGGAATATAGATATGGCAAGCTCACCCCACACGAAGGTCACAGGTCAGGGTCATTAACTCCAGTGTTCCGGTCAGGTGGCATTATTCAGTATGACGTATGTTATGCTGTGACTTGATGGTAAAGGGTACTCAGTGTCAAGGTCACAAGTCAAGGTTCAAGGGCAAACCCTCATTTCCCTCTCAAAGACGGGGAATGAGTGCCAGTTAGATTACAGCGCCAGTTAAATTGTTAATTATTGGGAATATGCCACATTGTTACGTCATAGGACTATGGCCTTTGAAGGACACCGATCGTAAGCTTTCAGAAAACATTGTGTGGAACCCTCCCTCTATGACCAGTGTCGGCTTTAAGTGTATATTTCTGTCTTTTTCCGCATCAATACGGCATTTAACAGTATATATCCTTAAAAATACAGGCTAAAAACAGGCTCTTGACCTTGAAGATATTGATTTGGGCCAATGAAGCTTCGCTATGAGGTAGACTACTATCGCCCCAGACACGCCCCACACAGACGTTTTTCCTACCCTGTTGGTTTTTTTCAGATCTTCAGGGGGACACTTTAGGACCCCTCTCCACTGCACGTTGACGCCATTAACCCGTGCAGTATGCATTGGCAGAGCCAGGATTGCCGATCGGGGGAGGAGGGTGGGCACCTTCCCGGGGGTGCCATCCGGGCCAGTAGGGGCGCCTCTTTTGACCCGCAAAATCTATCAGGTGGGCGCCAAATCCTATCGGTGGGTGCCGATTTTTGCATCCTGGGGGGAGTGGGAAGCGAAATTTCAGGGGGCGCCATCGACTCTTCAGGGGGCACCGGGGGTCGATCGAGGGGGCTCGTGCCCCTTTGCCCCCTGGATCCGCCTATGGTAGCATCTTCATGCTTCGCACCGCTTTTCCCTGAGTTTTTGCTGATAATAGGTTGCATGCATAGGCGGATCCAGGATTGCCGATCGGAGGGGCACCTTCGCGGCGGGGGCGCCACCCGGACCAGGGGGCGCCACTTATGACCGGCAAAACCTATCAGATGGGCGCCAAATCCTATCGGTGGGCGCCGACTTTCGTATCCTGGGTGGGATGGGAAGCGACATTTCAGGGGGGCGCCATCGACCTTTCAGGAGGGCGCCGAGGGTCGATCGGGGGGGCATGTGCCCCCTTGCCCCCCTGGATCCGCCTAAGGTTGCATGATAATGGGTACCAGTGTCTCTTGATGACCATGGCTGGATAATAGGAAAACATATTCCATATCGCAGTTTTCAATTTTGTATCATTTTCGCCCGATGAAAATGGGGTGAGACAGGATTCTTGGACCTTGGTTAGGACGAACGCATTTATTTCTCAGCGCTCCTCGCCCTGATACTTATTGTAGAACTACTGTTTCGTTTGGCTTCTAATAGGTGGCGGCTGCGCTTTGTTGTGATTGCAAAATGACTCGCTTGCGACAAAGGTGGTGTTCGATCGCAGCAGAAGGGGCTGAGGAACTCCTGATACCCAGAGACCGGATTCTGGGAACGCGGTACGGCCTGGTGGGGGCGAAGGGAGGCCACGCGCCGGCGTGTCGCTGTAGGTTAGTCACTGGCGTTGTTTTAGTGGATGTGGTGCCAAGGAACGCCGCCCAATCACAGTAACGTACCATATCATATTTATGGCCGGCTGCAAGGGAACATGTGCGCTCGAGGGAAAATTGATTAAACGACAACTGCAGCGATGGGGAAGAACCTTTCCATCTCAGCTTGGTGAGTACATTGCATTTCTGGTAAGGTTTTAAATGTATTTGTTGCTTTTGGGCTTAGTGTTTCTTGAATCAGAAATATTGTGGGTATTTGAGAAGTATATCTGTGAGCGTGGGTGCAGATCCCGTGGATTGGGGGTTCAGGACCCCCTGGATTTTTACTTGATAAAACTTGAAGAAGATGTGAGTTTAATTGTATTTGAGGGCAAGGAAAGATAATAATTTGCCTCCTTTTTTTAGTCAGTGTGGCTTTGTTGCCTAAAAAACTGTACACGTGCCTTCACCACTTCTGGCCACCTCTTCAGGCGGATGGTGTGAGAAGAGCACAATAGCATTGAATGAATATTTCAATTTCAATTTGTAGTATTGAATGAATATTTAAATTTTTAACAATTGTGCAGGCATTGATTGTGTTACTATCATGCATAGAAGTTTGGGTTTTATGCTGGTGTAGCAGAATCAATTTTCAACTAAAAACCCAGGAGGTGTTCTACTATAAGCAATTTTGATTTCGTAAGTTCTCCGAAGGCCTGCTGCAGGTAGGGTGCCATGAACCACACTAGGACCTTAAAAAGATGATATCACAGAAGACAGTAAAGTCACTAAAAGACAAGGCCAAAAATGCCAAAGTCCAGAAACTAAGGGCTTGTTCCAGCGCCTTCTCCAACTTCATCCAAACTCATCCAGAAGATGAAGAGGTAGAAGTTTCTACTAAACTCTACCATTCAATAGAAAACTAGATCATGCTATTCTACTCTTCTGGGAGGAGGTTGGAGGAAGTTAGAGGAGGCGCTGGAACACACCCTAAAACTCCTTGCAACAATGCTCCTGCACAACACTTCCAAAATGGTGTGGTATAACAATGTGTCGAGGTTTTTTAGTTTCTGGACGTTGACATTTCTTGCTATGTCTTTAAGCGCTTTTTACTCTCTTCTACTTTGTCATCTTTTTAGGGTCCTAGGTCATTTCCACAACATTTTGTAAACAGTTGCATGTGTAGACCAGGCCCAAATTATGACCAGCGTGAAATATAGCTGAAAACTGGGCCCATAAAAACAGCTGATCACACCCAAAGAATGAGAAGTAGGATATATTGCTATAAAATTGTGAGATATATATATATACATATATATATATATATAAAGGTATATATATATATATATATATATATATATATATATATATATATATATATATATATATATATATTGCTATATATTTTATATTTTAAAGCTTCAAAAATAAGTACAATATCCAGCTCAATATGACCTAGCACAGTCCAGCTGACAAATAAAATATTGCTAGTGTGTTGTTTGGCTTACTGGAAAACGTGTAGCAGCATTCATAGTACCCA